>SDVV010001627.1:0-25124 GCA_016164225.1 Gammarus roeselii
ATCACCCTCAGACTTTCAAGATGGGTGACTTTGAGTGTCTAAACTGACGCTCAAGTGTCACGTAGACATTTAGGTGCCTTAAAGGGCAACAATAATGCCACGTGTTTAGTGTCGCTGACACATGCTATATGTGTAAAAGTGTGCATCTGTTTTTTAAATCCAGCGGACATCTGAGTTATTCGATCTTGCGTTTTAAATTAATCCTCAACTTCTTTAGGTATCGGGCGAGTGACGTAAGTTCACGAAGAAAGATCTTCAATATTGTTTACTATGTTGTTGTAAAATGTACATTATATTATTTTCTAAACATGTATGTGTATATCGATATGTGTAGCTACAAATTGCTTCTTTCATTAAAGTGACATGCCCGTGGCACTTGAGCCGTCACACCCGCTGCACAACGTCCGGTGGGCCCTTAAGGCCCCGCCCATCTTGTCGCTTGTTTCACACCTCACGGGCCAATGCTCTGTTTCGGCAGCTGCAGAAGTCGTCCTATCCGAAAAGTGCTGCTGATCTAAGGCCTAGCGAAACATTCTCATCCAACATGGAACTAACATAAACAAGCACAGCACGACCATTATTCAAATGTACGAATCCTTACGACATTTTGTGATGCAAATCATATTTCATGGTAGTAATTGTATAAACCGTGCACGGTTCCGAACATGTATAAAAATGCACAGTAAGCGGACACTCCCAGTCAATAAACGACTGCCTGGTAAAATCAGATGCCCGTTCAAGTCCCTTTATTTCTTGTGTTCGCACCTGAGCGAAAACTCATGCGGCGCTGGCAAACGGATGTGCGACCCACGTTGAAAAAGAAGGTTGTTGTAGATACTCCGCCTAATCCAACCCCGACTTCAGCGATGCTAGTGCCGGGTTCTGCTTACTATCCTGGCGTGCCCTCAGTTGCAATTTGTAAGCTTGGACGCAAACCACATTTCTACCAGCGTCTTAGTCCGTGTGCATACTCGTTTCGTCTGGCATGGAGGGGGCTTATGGTGTGCATCATTACATAGATGCTTATTGTAATGCATACAGCCGCATAAAGTCGTCTAGGCTTTAATGGTGAGTGGCAAAGACATCTTTCTACGGGAATAAACCTAATAACTCAATGTGATACTTTTATTGTATAATCTCTTCATAACTTTGACATATACAGATGTTTTGCAGCTATTACGTACAGTTGATGAAACAGTTGTTAGTTCAGTTGTATCGCATCTGTTCCGAGCTGATGCATATTAGCTCTTCCATGCAGCCGTGTAGCACCTGTTACACACAGTTGCATAGCTGCTATTGCGTTCAGTAGTAGCAGTTGTTGTAAAACAGCTGTTGCGTGCAGCTGTGTAGCATCTGTTACGCACAGTTGCATAGCTGCTATTGCGTTGAGTAGTAGCAGTTGTTGTAAAACAGCTGTTGCGTGCAGCTGTGTAGCACCTGTTACGTACAGTTGCATAGCTGCTATTGCGTTCAGTACAAGCACCTGTTGCGTGCAGTTGTATGGCTGGTATTGCGTTCAGCAGCTGTTGTATAACAGCTGTTGCGTGCAGTTGTATGGATGGTATTGCGTTCAGCAGCTGTTGTATAACAGCTGTTGCGTGTAGTTGCATCGCGGTTGCTTCTATTGATTTTGTCTCGGACTGAACTGCCAGAAGTAGTTGCCTTCTGAATGATGTACATACATACTGTCCTTTTTATTATTAATAGCTAATACAGTTGATGAAGAACCTGAACGGTTATTGAATTATGTTCTGTGGTTTGAAATGGGCTAAATACATTAATAAGATTCATTTTGAATGCTTCTTGCTCGTTTCCGGATCCAGTAGAACTAGTGCACTGATACTTATGACTTTAGGTTTGTGTTAACAGGACTATAAAGTCTAGTAATAATGTTTTCTTATTGCCGACCACAAAATATGGCTGCTAAGTACTAGCTCCTGCTCTATTATGGTTCTGTTTTGTACTGCTATGTAGCTGTTTGTGTTGGTGGGGGTGACAGAATCTACTATACAAAAATGCTATGTACTGTACACGCCAGAAATAAGGACTTCTCGTGCTCTGTTTTGGACATTTCTGCATAAAGATTGCATGGTTTTAAGTATGCACACCGCCGTTTCCTTTAGGTCTTAAGGAAATAGCCATATGAAGTTCAAACATACTTAAAAAACGTACAATCTTCATGCACGGATATCGGAACCAAACGCAGAAAGAAACTATTTCTGTCGTCTAAAGCACCTACATTGCTTTGTCAGTGTTAAGTTCGTCATCTTACTCTTCGTCATCAGCGATATAGCTATGCTTTTATTCATCCTCTTATTGCTTCTTTGTTTTCTACGCATCACGAGGTAGAATATTTTAGTGGTCGAGGATATTGCTTAGTGGTCGAGGGTATTGCTTAGTGGTCGAGGATATTGTTGCTACTCAATCAGCATGAGCAGGGCTGTTCTTTTCTAGGGCAGGTCTACGTTTACCGCACATCATTTATCAACTTCAAAGGTGGAGACCTGACGCAGGGATCATATTTTGTGTAATGGATTGATTTACCAATGGGAAGGAGCGATTCCATTTGAAATAAGTCTGTCAGTCTAACCAATCTTTGGTACACAGCATGACGTCATGTAGGATGCAGTTTGGACAGCGTGACGTCATGTATGATACAGTTCTGACAGCATGACGTCATGTATGATACAGTTTGGACAGCGTGACGTCATGTATGATGCAGTTCTGACAGCATGACGTCATGTATGATGCAGTTTGGACAGCGTGACGTCATGTATGATGCAGTTCTGACAGCATGACGTCATGTATGATGCAGTTTGGACAGCGCGACGTCATGTATGATGCAGTTTGGACAGCGCGACGTCATGTATGATGCAGTTCTGACAGCATGACGTCATGTATGATGCAGTTTGGACAGCGCGACGTCATGTATGATGCAGTTCTGACAGCATGACGTCATGTATGATACAGTTTGGACAGCGCGACGTCATGTATGATGCAGTTTGCAATCTTCTTCTCCGTTCCTCATATCGACTGACTTTTCTTGTCAATAATTGAAAAAAAATCCACTGGCTTAGGCCAGGTTTCGCTGTACATCCGAGTCATGACTCTTTCTCTTCCCTGCAAAGTAAGCTATTTACAAAAAAATGATTGAAAACATTATTATTTATGCGCTCCTGCGTCATTCGTTTTTTTTCTGCAGTTGATATCAATATCAGACTCGTACTGTAACTCTACCAAAGTTTCCAATCCAGTATTCTAACACGCGCCTTTCTCGCGCCTCATCGCTGTGTGTGCCAACTTCATCCAATGCCGCCTACATCTCCGGGTATTGGTGTAGCATCGTGACGTCAACAGACTGGTCGGATGCGACCTATGAAAGCTGGAAATTATTTAGCATCGTGACGTCAACAGAACGGTCGGATGCGACCTATGAGAGCTAGAAATTATTTAGCATCGTGACGTCAACAGAACGGTCGGATGCGACCTATGAGAGTTGGGAATGATGTATCATCGTGACGTCAACAGAACGGTCGGATGCGACCTATGAAAGTTGGAAATGATGTATCATCGTGACGTCAACAGAACGGTCGGATGTGACCTATGAGAGTTGTAAATGATGTATCATCGTGACGTCAACAGAACGGACGGATGCGACCTATGAGAGTTGGAAATGATGTACCATCGGGACGTCAACAGAACGGACGGATGCGACCTATGATAGTTGGAAATGATTTATCATCGGGACGTCAACAGAACGGTCCGAAGCGAACAATGAGAGTGGTTGAAATTGTAGACTGTCAAAGGTAAATTGCTTCAAATAAAATATTCACTCCATGTATTGATCATTTTGGATCGCTGCTATGACGTCACCTACACCCAGGCTCGGAGATTAGATTGTAATGTTTCATCACTGCGGAGAAGACGTTATCGGTCCTGGCTAATGTTCATACGGTGGAAAGTGTTGCCTAATCTAATACGTTGACCTCATCCCATCTTTTCACCCCTTGGGCTCAGACGGGTCAGCGCCAACGCTATCGTTCGCTGCTCTTTATTTCAATGAATGGCTTATGCGTCTCTGCTACTTCACTCTTGTCTTTCATAGTTACCTAACTCTTGTAGTATACATATTATTAGTTCACTAAAAGAAGCAGAAAGAACAAGGCAACAATTCGTTTTTGTGTTAAAGGGTGTGCGATTGACAAGAAAAGGCGACGATTTGAACTAGCAAGGTTAGAAGAGATATCGTAAAGTTCATTCTATTCAGAAAAAAGTTTTCAAGCAACGGATTTGTTGCAATAGATAAGCTAATTAACTAATTTGGTATATCGTGTAGTTTTAATCGAGGAATCTAATTGAGAAGAGAAACGTTGATCATGTAAACAAAAGTGATGAAAACATAATGCCTTGATGCGTTTAGAAAAACAACTGAGGCCATGAAAACTCGTTTGCAGTTTGCTTTTTTCGTCATTATTGGGTGAACATAAAATACTCTACGTCTAAACTTCGTTCAGTGCTGACTGTCCTGTCCCTCTGTCAGGCTGCCGTTACCTCGTGACGAAAATTCGTACTCTTCAACAATCTGCTATTGTTGAAGTAAAGATTGAGTTACTACTTCTGTACTTGGATGTTGTCATTTGGTATCATTCCAGAGGATGCTGTTCTTCAGCATCATGACGGTAATATTTCGGCAGTAACGTATGTGTATCATTATGGCACGTTTGACGTTTATACGTGGCAGTACTATTCATGGGTTACATAGGCTAGGAAGCATAGTGGCAAAATCTGTTCAATCTAAATGATAGCTGGAGAAGTCAATCCGTGGCGTTTTATTTCAAACTTCTAGGAGACCTACACTGATTTATTTGTTCAGCAATGCTGTAGATAAATAAGTGCTATGGACTAATATGACTAAAAACTTCAACGAAGTTTATGTGAAAACTTGAGAGAAACGTACTTCCTTCTGCTAATCTACCTATGTATCTGCTAATGATTGATAACAATGCTAGTAATATGGAATGAGTAAGATCTGTTTGGCGTGCCAGCTGTTAACTCCATAGATCTTCATTTAACACGTGGGAATTCTAACCGGTCACGGTAAAGCCTTTTGTAATTGACATATTGAGTTGAATTATTAACAAGGTACAGCTACCTATACCTACTCTCAGAAATTAATTATTCTAAAGAAATAAAACTTGGGTAATACCTTCTGATCTCAATATCATAGTATGTTCTCTTAAAAAATCTCTAATCAATACAAGCCGATCAGTCTACAGGAGCTATCATCTCCTGGGAAAACGATTCCCTGTATTGACGCCCCCCTCCCAAAGGTATGGTGTGTCAAGACTGTTGCTGACCAGCATGTATTGAATAGCGATGTTTTTTCCCAAGGAACATATCAGCTTCTGTAGATCTCCCCTAATAGTTGTTACTTAGTGTGATGTCCTCTTCTTTCTTAGAAAGGCACTCTGTTAAAAGTTATTGAAAGTGGATAACAACCGAAGGAGGTCTGAAGGTGCAGTGTAGCTACTAAATGAGGTCTGAAGGTGATGTGTAGGCCAAGGAGGTCTTGTAGAGCTGTATAGCAAGTAAACGAGGTCTGAAGGTGATGTGTAGCAGGCCAAGGAGGTCTAGTGGAGCTGTGTAGTAAGTAAAGGAGATCTGAAAGTGATGTGTAGCAGGCCAAGGAGGTCTGATGGAGCTATGTTGTAAGTAAATAAGGTCTGATAGAGATATGCTGCAAGTAAAGAAAGTCTGAAGGAGCTGTGCAGCAAATAATAAAGATCTGATGGAGCTGTGCAGCTAGTAAAGGAGGTGTGAAGGTGAAGTGTATCAAAAACAGTCTGAAGATGGAGCGTATTGAGCTAAGGAGGTACGGTAGTGCAGGCTCACTAGTGATAATTTTGACAAATGCAGTGTAGTGGGTAAATAACATGTTCTGTAGAATTCACTGCGATACTCTGACAAGGAGTAAGATTGCAACAGCATTTTCTCAAGCGATATTATGTAGGGGTGCACAATCAGAGTGTTGATGCTCTTTGTTTACGTGTATCGAGTTAACCGAGTGTATCCTGCGAGGTTGTTTGAGTAATGTCCAAAGAAATACATGTGCTATATGAGTGTATGAGTCTTGTATATATGTGTAGAGGACATGTATGAGTGAGTGTTGATGCTATGCTCGAGAGATGAGGTCTAGTATGTTTGGGTGAAATAGAAGAGTTTGTAAACTAACATGTTTTTTACAAGTTTCACAAGCTCCTTTTAACAAATTTCACAACGGCGATTCCGATGCTGTTTTATTTGCACTAATATTTTGTTTATTTTCCGCGGACGAAGATGTGAATGGCAACACATATTTTATTAATAAATGTCGTCATATTTCATGCATAGCTAATAACAAATAACTGCGCATTTCCTTCCTGGAGAAAACGTTTGCAACGTTTCTCATTTCTTGAATTCTCTTTACAAAAACTACTCAACACGTTTATTTGAATGATTGTTTAAAAAAAATAGGAAGCTATACCTCGTCTTTTTGTACTGGATATTGAAAATCTCTAATATTATCATTCTAAAAGAATTCATAAAAATTAATATCAATCTTATTTAAATGATTTGAGTTACTTGTCATTCTACGGGTAATTCGAGACGATTGTCAGCCAGGCTTTAAAGGGTTAATTTACCCAACCTTCATAATTTACCCAACCCAACCTATCAAGGTACCCAACCTATCAAGGTGTCCAAGAAGTAGCATCTTACCCACGTTCGTCCTCCTAGTGCTATCCATCGTGACACTATCATCTTAAGTACTTCAGGAGACATAGAGGCCATGAGAGTCACAAGCCACTAAGAAGCGAACCAGCGGTAGCAATTTTAGTAACAGCTACGACGACAGGTGCTATGAATCCCAGTGATAAATCACTTTTTCAAAGTCACGTATCAGTCTTTGGTCGCCCATCGTACCTCACGTGTCAGTGAATTAAGTCACGTGTCAGCCTGTGGTGTCTCTTCACGACTCACGTGTCAGTGACCTAAGTGAGTGAGGACACCGACAAGTAAGTGGTCTCTCCTTGCCACTTACGTGTCGGTGTCCTCACTCACGCGTCAGTTTTCGGTCGCCCTCCTAAGTCATCACGTAACGGTGACTGTCCTAATACCTAATCTCTTTAGTAACAAAAGCTTTTGTTGCCTTTACTGCCGCGTACTACAGCCACTTCCATCCCCAGCTTCAGTTTTCGTTGATGCTGTTTATTGTGTTTGTTATTGACTGGCTGTTTCTTCTTCTTCTTCTTCGTATTAGTATTATTATTATTATTATTATTATTATTATTATTATTATTATTATTATTATTATTAGTGTACTACTATACTACTACTCTTATTTTTATTTGTCTTATTGTTATATGCACTGACATTGAGCGCTGTACATTGTTCTTACCGTAGCAACAGTTTGTTGACTGCTTTGTTTTGTGTGTTCCAAGTAATAAGTGGTTGTTTAGCGAGGAGACGGTTCTCGCAACCACTAAAGGATATTTTTTTTATTATTATTATCATGTTATTTTTATCATCATCATTATCATCGGCCTTGGTCGATCATTCGTTAGCATCCAATATCTTGAAAATCAATTTCGTCCTTATCTCGTGCATTGTCCTCTTGTTTCGTTAATATTATTGTTGTAACATTCACTGCGCCTTTTTCACTCATTTTATGTACCTATAATCATAACAAAAATATTTTCATTCCCTCTCTTTATGCATACCAACCACAATAATTGGTAGTGCTGATACGTCCACTCATATTCACCATCGTTCTTGCTTCTTCAATGTCTTTGTTCCGTTGTGCATTTTTTTTTCTTAGATTTCTTGTCGTCTTTCACCACACTGCTCAATATGTTGACCTATTTCCCTCGCCGACCCATGACCTGTCCTCACACGCCCCTGTTTGCCTCAAAATCCAACATCTGGCCATCGGTCCAATGAACCTCTATATATGTTGCTCATCAAGATAATATAAGTAATCTACTTCCGGCCTCTGAAAATTAGTTCGTTTTATTACATTCATGAAGCCGACAGCAATGGAACCCCGCCAGGAACATCGTTATTTTAGCTGGAATTCATTTTTTCACAATATTTTTCAAGCTAGGTTAGTTTAATTCTCCTTTCTAGAGAAAGGCTGTTTCATGTTGATGAAGTGCTATTAAAAGACCGTGCTCAAGCACTGCTTAACTGTACCAGGCCAAATTAGGCCTACTGTCGTGTAATAATGTAAATGGTAACGAGGAGGTGCACTTCGATATCATGTGCGCGTGGTCTTCAAACCTTTCCCACGTATGTTTCTCATGTATATAACCTAGAATTCTTTTCATTCCTCCTTTGTAACCGATAAAAACAACATGTAATCACACTGAATTGTTGTTTTTTGGCGTCAACTGATAAAATTCGTGTTCAAAAATATTACAAATATTTTTTTTTTCGACCACGAAAAAACTAATTTTCACGCAATAATTGATTTATTTTTGCAATAGCAAAAATTCTGATTTGTTAGCCTGTTGATTACTTGGTTATCACAGAGCGCTGAAATAAATACTTAAATTTACAAACAATATCTATGGTTACGTACTTTCTTCTTGGCCGGTAGCTAAAGGTCTCATATCCAGTATGAAACATATATCCATTTCCGAGTACAAATTCATGTTGGAAGCCTCTACGATCATCCTTGGATTTACTTTTCTATCAAATTTCTCATCCCACATTTCCCGCTACTGTCCATATAACCGTGATACTGTAATGTTAGCGAACTTAGCTTTAAGAGGTTTGGCATTGTAGCGAAGATTTGCTCCAGCCTGTCTAAGTGATCCTATTCGTATGCTGTGTCGTGTCCGTTGTCAATCACCTATAAAATTCTACAAGAAGACCCTTAGAAAAATCATGTGACTCAATTTGTTCATCAATACCGTATTTGTAATCCACAATTTAAATTTAAACAAGAACCCTAAACGATGTGAAACGATTCCGTTGCTTCATACTAACGGTGGCTTCAGAGCTGTTATGAGATCTCATCATGACTGGGGGGTCAGGTTGGCGTATTTTTTGTTGAACGATTATTTATTGTTTGAGAACGATGCTTTCATCCATGTTACGTGAATTGGTTTGCAGCAATATACTATTTTGCAGCAATACACACAATCCCTTTCGTATTTGTCTTACTTCATTAACCGAATTCTAAAGAAAACCATTCCATAAGCGACGAAGTCGCGAACCAGAGAACATTTACAACAGATAAATGTTTTATCTTCAACAAATTGAGTTTGTACTTTTCCAGTAACCACTGAATGTTCAAATCATCGACTCATCGTAGGCGAATTCCAGTCACTAACTTGACATATTAGTCTTTCATGTGCGGCTTAAGTTACCCTATCCTGCCCGCGCCGTGTCTCATTACCTCCCCATCATTGCCTGCCTGCCTGTAGTCCCCTTTCCATGTGAGAATCCACTTTTTTTTTGGTTCAGTCATTATGATATCGTTTCCTTTTGTTTCAACGGATAACTTAATCTCTCCATATCAACTCATTAAATGATTATTGATATTGTTTGTGTTTTGTTTCATTTCCATACCCGCCGTAATTTAACAGAAACCCTTTTTTTGCACTACTTCATTTGATGTTTGTGGAATTTATTTTTCTCTTCCTGTCGACCTGTTCTCTGTTTTGTTATCTGGCGCGTACTCCACATAATAAATAATTACACTTATCATACAGACTCCAGGCCGAATCCCCCCGGAAGAACGGTGGCCGACGGCAAGGCGCCTCTCACACTCATCTCATCCACTCACACACGAACGAACTTAAGCCCTTGCCGCCAGGAGCTAAAGGGTCTTACCTGTAGACCTCGTAACACACACTTCGGGTCAAGAGTTAGGGCCAAGATATATGTCAGCAGAGAGACCGACAGTGTCAACTGGTTTATTCCTTTCTGCGTCATAGTAACCGGACCCTCCCCCACCAACAAAACGCCAAGGGCAGTGAAGCACAATCTGACACATTAGGGCAGCGTCAAAACTCGTCCATACATCACAATTCTCCCCTCACACTTATCCATCACCATTTCCCCTCACACTTATCCATCACCATTTTCCTCTCACACTTATCCATCACCATCTTCCCCTCGCGCCCATCAATTGCACGCTTTCTCACTACCTTCTTTCTAACGCCTTCTTTTCGACATCCATCCATCCAAACTTTGGACCACCTCTAGGCTTACGTCCACTCATCTTCGCTTTGTATCATCCTTCCTCACTACGTGCCTGAACCACCTCAGAACACGTGAATCTAGTAGATCCTCTAACTCCTTTTATCCCCGTTCTAATTCGAACAACGTCATTATTTTCACTTATAAGACGCTGAGACACTATACTACCAATATTGAAATCAATCCCCTTTAGATTCCATTAATCACAAAAGGGTAAGTTTTGGTATGTGTGTGAGGGCATGAGAGGAGTGTGAGGTGCGTCTTGCCGTCGGCCGCCCTTATCTGGGCGATTCGGCCTCGTGTCTGTTTCTGTTGCTGAATAATGCATTATCCTGTTTCTGTTTCCTTCTTGTTTTGCTGATACTGTCGCTGTTATAACTATATAGTTTTTCATGCTTCCTATTAGTATCTACAGGAAATTAGATACCTACTGTACGAGGCAACTCGACCCGTTTTGTGAAAAGCTTTCAAAGTGAACCTACGGAGTACCCAAACGTGGGACTCCACCTCCTTCACATTAGTGAAATAAGTACAAGTCCGTCAGAAAGTTTTGTTCTCGTTCTTCTTCAATAGTAAACGGATCTTTACTGCAGTTTGTAGTTGAGCGAAGAAAATGTTTATACGGGATAGAAAAACGGTCTGTTGACCTATTCATAAACGTTAATGCGGTACGAAGTAAATCCAAAAGTAAATATTAACAAACAGCAGCACTAACAACACATTTTTTTCGCTTTTTGCATATATTCAAACAGGAAAGATCCAAAAGAATATGTGCGTAAATAAAACGAAGTTTGCCTGTCAGAAGGCTTCTCCACCTGCGACGGTGGAAATCTCTATAACTCACCGACAATAGCATGTTTTCACCTCCTTGCATGTAAAGTTGACCGGCTTAGGAGCGTGGTGGGGCGTTATTGCTGATATCTGTTTTGACTTCGATGGTTGGGTGGCAGTTAACAAATGGCCTCCCGCGTGGCATAATTGTTACTGGGGACACCAGAACGTTGTTACTTGAGCGTGTTTATGTCCTTCAGCCACCCTGCATCGCACCAACAAGACGCGTGTACGAATGACCTCATGTGGTCATGATGTAAGACATGCATTAGTGTCAGGGCCTAACTTGGACTCATTGTTCTGAAGAAAGGGAATAATGAGGATTGTTCACTTGTCCATGGAAGAAATGCAGTGTATATGTTGTGGCTCTGGTGCCATGAAAGTGTAGGTGGGCCTGAGGCGCAAGTGTATGTGGGCCTAAGGCGCAAGTGTAGGTGGGCCGTAGGCGCAAGTGTAGGTGGGCCCAAGGCGCAAGTGTAGGTGGGCCTAAGGCGCAAGTGTAGGTGGGCCCAAGGCGCAAGTGTAGGTGGGCCCAAGGCGCAAGTGTAGGTGGGCCTAAGGCGCAAGTGTAGGTGGGCCTAAGGCGCAAGTGTAGGTGGGCCTAAGGCGCAAGTGTAGGTGGGCCTAAGGCGCAAGTGTAGGTGGGCCTAAGGCGCAAGTGTAGGGAGGCCTAAAGTGCATGAATGAGCAGGGAAGTTAAAAGGTGATCAATGACCTGATCTAAGACTCAACTCTTTATGATTGTAACTGTCAATAAAACTTGAAACTATCCACAATTGGCGAAACTGAACGAGCGAGCAACCATTTATTTTCAGTAACTTATTATGAAATCTTAAAAGAAATCCATCTTCAGGTCTGAGTTGTCGATGAATGTTGTCATGCGGGTAATAACTACTTCATTAAAATGGTCGCCTCAAACTTAAAGTTCCATTTAGTTTAATGGAATGGACGCATGACATCCAATGCGTCGTAAACGTC
Organism: Gammarus roeselii; assembly: GCA_016164225.1. Lineage (NCBI taxonomy): Eukaryota > Metazoa > Arthropoda > Malacostraca > Amphipoda > Gammaridae > Gammarus > Gammarus roeselii. The sequence goes on from SDVV010001627.1 coordinate 12,055, forward strand.
AGGATGCCAAATCCGCTGATGAGTTGTCTCGACACGATTGGAGGGTCATCCTTGGGCAATAAATGTGAGTGGTGTTGCTGAAGTGTTCTTTTTTGTATGAAGTTGGGTTTCATAAAATAACTTGACACACAATCAAAATTTGATGTGTCTATCTGTACCTCAGCTGTCATGATGAAAGATATTTGGGAGTGAAACCTGCTGGCTTGGGTTGCTAAGTCATCGTATCCGTTGACCCACAGGAGAGGTGCGATTGGTCGATAGGATTCACCGGAAAGAAATATAGCACGACGATGAAGAAAATACATGAAAGTTTTTACGCACGTATTTCTTGGAAAAACTAATAAATCCGATTAATATTGTACATGCTCGGAGATGAAAAATAACTTCAATATCGAAACCAAAACCTCATAATCGTACACATACATAATGATCTGTTCACATGAGCACCATACTTAAATGCCCATCAGGAATTACATAAACTATTCAGATTTTCCTTACGAACGCGCATTTTCTCGGCACATAATCTCATTGTAATCGTTCCACTGTTGCTATCCACTGTCATGTCTGTATCAGGACTCCATTACTGTGAGCATCGTAACGGTCCACGAGGTGTGTCTCTTGAACAGCTTTACTGATCGACCATTTGAATAGGTTTGCCTGCCTGTGACAGTCGTATAACTCAGTTGCGACTGCGGTCTGATCAACTGGAACGTTGGTCTGACCCTTGTGAGTTGGACTGGTAAGCAAATTGTGGCAGTCGTATAACTCAGTTGCGACTGCGGTCTGATCAACTGGAACGTTGGTCTGACCCTTGTGAGTTGGACTGGTAAGCAAATTGTGGCAGTCGTATAACTCAGTTGCGACTGCGGTCTGATCAACTGGAACGTTGGTCTGACCCTTGTGAGTTGGACTGGTAAGCAAATTGTGGCAGTCGTATAACTCAGTTGCGACTGCGGTCTGATCAACTGGAACGTTGGTCTGACCCTTGTGAGTTGGACTGGTAAGCAAATTGTGGCAGTCGTATAACTCAGTTGCGACTGCGGTCTGATCAACTGGAACGTTGGTCTGACCCTTGTGAGTTGGACTGGTAAGCAAATTATGGCAGTCGTATAACTCAGTTGCGACTGCGGTCTGATCAACTGGAACGTTGGTCTGACCCTTGTGTGTTGGTCTGACCCTTATGTGTTGGACTGGAAAGCAAATTAGTTCGAGTTCGAATGATTAGGCTGATTTGAGTCGTGTCACCATTATGTCTGGGTTGTCTTAACATGTGGGATAGAACTGGTTTGGGTGTGGGGACGAGCTCGGTGACTTGTATTGAGTGAGTAGTAAGACGTTACCCCACTCCATATTGTTTGGCATAGTACTTATCGGTCCCACTAACGAAGAATTCTGGAGTGAGAGGCATTAACATACATATGATATCCTCCATGGACTTAAGCAGGAATAATGCAGAGGTATTGGAGTTAGCATCGTAGGTTACTTGCTTGTTTCTCTACAAAGATGAAAATAGTTATTCGGCATCTCATCTGGTCTTCAAATTCTTGTAAATTATAATTGATTAACTTTGACACTTGGATAAACAAGAACTGATAGAAATGACCTTCATTTGTGGAGTTGTCTGTTATCATTGATACTTGGTACTTTCATAGTAATGATATGGTCTGGTACCGTTCTCTGTAGCTGTACACAGCTGTTTGTAATGACGATAAGGTTTGTACAGTTGTAACGCAAAAATTCACTCGAGTAGATGTGTATGTTGTTGGTGGCTTTAACTAAATATATTCTAACTGATAGGTACTGATGTCGTTTATAGGAAATAATAATTGGGATGCTTAATCGTTTGCTAAAACTCTATGCCTATATATATTATACATAGATATCTATAAAGTATTGTACTAAGTCACTAGAACGTAATATTCCACCTGGAAGTAAAACCAACTTTGCGTATTGAAACAACGCTCTTCATAATTCATCTGTTATTCAGATAGAAATCTCCTGAGGTCGATGCAGAAGTGTTGTTGATCCCCCGGCGGCGCACCAGCGTTGGTCATTTCCGCATGAAACGAAGCATCTTGTATATAATTGTGTGCCCGCATTAATCATCCACGTGTACAGTTATATAATATGATTGTTGTGAAGTATATAAGAAATGTCAATATGTATCACCTGATGTCATCCTTTTCATTTTATGTTACCTCTTCATCATTATAATGTTATTGCTTAGAGACCGAGAGGTTCTGAACTCCAAAATGATTTTCAATTGATATTTTTTTCCTCATGATAAACCCGCTAAATCACCTCGGTTACTCCATACCTTAATTCCTAACCGCGATTAACACAAAACGATAAGAACTTGTACCTTCGACTTCAATCTGAAAATATCGAAAAAACAGTATTTTTGCCTCTTATTTGCTTTACGTCCCTGCAAAAGCCATCTTTTGACTGGATAAAAGAGAAAATTGTCTTTATCACCAACTCGGAAATACTTTGAAAGTCAATACACCGAAATGTTTCTCCGGGTGCAGGATTGTATTTCAAGAGCTTGGAGAGTGCACCAAGGATACGCAGCCACATACCTTTTCCCACAAGCTGTTATCGTGCGTGAAGAGAATCCAAGTCAATCTTCTCAGAGAATCTTTCCTCTTCAATAAACTAGACGCAGAGTGGGGCACTATCTCATCTTCAAGATACTCTCCACCATGTTGAAGATGTTCCTCGGCACCAAACTAGACGCAGAGTGGGGCGCTATCTCATCTTCAAGATACTCTCCACCATGTTGAAGATGTTCCTCGGCATCAAACTAGACGCAGAGTGGGGCGCTATCTCATCTTCAAGATACTCTCCACCATGTTGAAGATGTTCCTCGGCACCAAACTAGACGCAGAGTGGGGCGCTATCTCATCTTCGAGATACTCTCCACCATCCTGAAGATGAGCTAGCATCTTATATTGCAATCGTAAAATTGTTGTATTTACAAGAATCTTATCTAGTACCTCACGTACAACTTTTCAAGTTATCTCATTTTAAAATGGAATTTCAATATACTTCTTCAGGACTGTTCAGAGTAATGCCTCTATTCCTCTAGACTGGGTCGCACCAATGCTTTGGAGTCACTATTTGGTCAGTTTTGTAAATGCCACCACCATCATATTTTATTAGTATCAATTCAATGAAACTGTATATATACATACCGTTTATAATAATCTAAGTAAAGTATAATACAGAAAATCATAAATCGTTTGAGGGGAATTGATACATCGAGCAACGCACTCAAGGGAAGTATACTGAACATCCAAATTTTATATTCGGACAGATGTCCAATACGTTGGTGGGGATGCATTGTGGCTCGCAAGCAGCGCCCTCTACAGGCGGCCCTTGCTCTTGCTCATGGCCCGCCACTATACTCGTACAAACCCGAGTAAGTAGCTCAAGAACCGGTCATCCTACAACATAACAGCGAAAATGTGTTCATGCGCCGGACGGCGAACAAATCGTGCGCTCAACTGAGGATTTTTTAATTTGCCCGCTGTTGAAACAGTTGCGATAAGCCTTCATGATGCGTCCTCTCCTGTTACTGATGCCTCATGATGCGGCCTCTTCTGTTACTGATGCCTCATGATGCGGCCTCACTTGTTACTGATGCCTCATGATGCGGCCTCACTTGTTACTGATGCCTCATGGTGCGGCTTCTCCTGTTACTGATGCTTCATGATGCGGCCTCACCTGCTACAGATACCTCGTGATGCGCCCTCTCCTGTTACTGATGCCTCATGATGCGGCCTCACCTGCTAACTGATGCCTCATGATGCGGCCTCACCTGCTACAGATACCTCGTGATGCGGCCTCTCCTGTTACTGATGCCTTATGATGCGGCCTCACCTGCTACTGATTCCTATTGATGCGGCCTCTTCTGTTACTGATGCCTCATGATGTGGCCTCTCCTGTTACGGGGGCCTCATGATGCGGCCTCTCCTGCTACTGATGCCTAATGAAGCGGCCTCTCCTGTTATTGATGCCTCATGATGCGGCCTCTCCTGTAATTGATGCCTCATGATAAAGTCTCTCCTGTAATTGATGCCTCATGATGAAGCCTCTCCTATAATTGATGCCTCATGATGAAGCCTCTCCTGTAATTGATGCCTCATGATGAAGCCTCTCCTATAACTATTGCCGCTGAGGAGTCAAAAGTTTTGACCGGGGGTACAATTGATGAGATAATATGAGGAAAAGTACTCAAAATTGATGAGGAAGAGAGTTAGTTTGTTATCTGCAACTAATCAGCTTTTCTTGATGCATGCTTTTACGGGATCGGCCGGCGCGAAGGAAACTTAAAAAGGACCCATTGCGTGGTCGGTGTCTGAAAACACCTTCACTCTGCGGTTCAAAGATTTCTAGCTGCTGTTATATTCGACACTACAAATTTCCCTTATATTAAGTACAACAGTCTTACCTTGGAAAAGTGTTTTGAAATGTCATCATGATATCATATCTTCAAGTTAGATTTTTATAGCTGTTTCAGAGCATCTCATCGCACATCTTGCAGATACGTAGACAATCTCACCTAACATCTTGAAGATACATTTCTTGACAATTCTGCCCAGATATGGCTTGAAGCTGACGTAAGAACAGTCGAAGAGACCTCTAACTCGACGCTTAAGAACAACTGGGTTAGACGCGGCTCGTCACATGCGAACGAAACTTCAGTACGAAGGGCCTACTCGGTCCGCAATGGATGATAATGGTGTCGTACACTGAATTCACAATGTTGTGTTGCTATGAGCCGCTTGCAGCTCTTGGAGGTCGTGTTGTTAGGAGCCGTTTGCAGCTCTTGGAGGTCGTGCTGTTAGGAGCCGTTTGCAGCTCTTGGAGGTCGTGCTGTTAGGAGCCGTTTGCAGCTCTTGGAGGTCGTGCTGTTAGGAGCCGTTTGTAGCTCTTGGAGGTCGTGCTGTTAGGAGCCGCTTGCAGCTTGTGGATGACAGTTGCAGCGGCTGAAGGAGTCTGCCGGCACTCGGCAAAATCGTTATGTTCTGATAACCGCAGAGAAAAGAACGACCTGCTCATGTTGGTTCAGAATCATAAATTCCTGATAACAGATGCTGATAACAGATGCTGATAACAGATGCTGATAACAGATGCTGATAACAGATGCTGATAACAGATGCTGATAACAGATGCTGATAACAGATGCTGATAACAGATGCTGATAACAGATGCTGATAACAGATGCTGATCGATTAGGCTGCTTGTGTTTGTTTAGCAGCAGCACGTGTTGTGAGAGTAGCGGATTGGTTTTATTTCACTTGTGATAGAGTTAGAATCTTCAAATCCTGATAACTGGTACGGATAGATTAATCGGTTCGTGTTGGCTAAGAACCCTCTAATCCTGGTAACTAATGAATAGATTAATTCCTGATAACTAATGGATAGAATAATCCCTGATAACTAATGGATAGGTTGATTGGTTAGTGCTGCTTTAGAATGATCGAAGTGGGATAATTTGCGGATAGGTTGATCTGCTCATTTTGGTTGACAATTCTGGAATCCTGACCTGATAACTGTTGCGGATTGATCATCCTGTTCATATTAAATGTAAATTATCAAATCCTGATAACTGTAACGGATTTATTGATCTGCTCATGTTGAATGATTTTTTTAAATCCTGGTCATTGATACGGACAGATTAATCTGTTCATGTAGAATGAAAGTGATGGACTTCTGATAACTCGGTTTAGATTCATCAGATGCTCGCAACTATAACGGACGGATTAATCTGCTGGTGCTGGTCGGGAATCAGAGTTCTCTTTACTGTAGCGTACAGGATACGCTGACTACGATATTATGGAGTTGATGCAAAGTCAGCCATGTTACTAGCCTGCTACTGTCGCGGCGGTCGCTTCAAAGAAAGAACCTCTTTTGGCTGCTCAATTATTGATTCCTCTTAAACTCTTTACTGCTGTTATATTTTGTTAAGGTAAATATTTCACGGGCAGATGGTAGAAGGCGTTCAGAAAGAACCTGCACTCTAAAGTCATTCATACTGGGAACAGTTTTGAAGTATTCGTGAAGTGAACACTCTCATGTTGTTCCAGTGGATTTTCTTTCAAAGAGTCCAATCCGAGAACAAGATAAAGATAATTCAATATTATTGTATGATTCAAGACAAAGATAATTCAATATTATCGTACGACTCAAGACAAAGGCAATTCAATATTATCGTATGACTGAAGTCAAAGATAATTCAATGTTACCGTATGACTGAAGTCAAAGATAATTCAATGTTATCGTATGACTGAAGTCAAAGATAATTCAATGTTATCGTATGACTGAAGTCAAAGATAATTCAATGTTATCGTATGACTGAAGTCAAAGATAATTCAATGTTATTGTATGACTGAAGTCAAAGATAATTCAATATTATCTTATGACTGAAGTCAAAGATAATTCAATATTATCTTATGACTGAGTCAAAGATAATTCAATGTTATCGTACGACTGAAGTCAAAGATAATTCAATGTTATCGTACGACTGAAGTCAAAGATAATTCAATGTTATCGTATGACTGAAGTCAAAGATAATTCAATGTTATCGTATGACTGAAGTCAAAGATAATTCAATATTATCTTATGACTGAAGTCAAAGATAATTCAATTTTATCGCATGACTGAAGTCGAAGATAATTCAATGTTATCGTATGATTCCTTCTCACACTATTTTATGTGCATCCATATGTAGCTTCATCAAAAGATGTGCATTTTCTTTTGCTCTCTGCTTCTCACCTTGACTGTAAAAAGTGATCCATGTTGTTATTCTTCAATTATCATTACCTTTCTGGGTGAAGTGTGGCTAATGGTAGACGTTTCGGCCATGTAAATATTATATATCCTGACTCATAATATTACGAATACCACATTAAATTACAATAATCATTTGTAGGTGAACTATATTTTTTTCAATGAAGTGTTGTTTGAAGTGTCATAATTGGAAACGTTGGCTTGTGTATCTAATTATTATTAATTATTTGCCTAATTACATGTATGTGGAAACTTATTCTTAAGTATGTAAGATGCCCTGTTTGCGTGATCAAATTAATGCATCCAAGTCTATATAAAATTATATATTTTTGTAATTTTTTGGAAATAGTTACCCTCTTTCCCCCGTCACAGAAAATAATAAATCCTATTATGAATCCTATGGTGAATAATAAATCCTATCATCGTGAATCATCTGTTGTGAGTAAAACAAATAAACTAGATACTAAGCTTCTGTTTGGAAGAAAACTTCAAGCAATGAGGACATTTCATACAGATTGGCATGAACGTATTTACGCAACTAACTGTACAGGTGACGAGAAATTAATAGATTGAACACATTATTTATTTGCAATGAGGACCCTCATCATACACCGGGGCTCTGCAATTATTTCCAACGTTCGAACACACGTTGATGCATGCCTCTGTTGACTGCTAGATCTCTTTGTCATAAGCTACTATTCTTCGACTCAAACATTGTTTATTCTGTTTTGTTTATTTGCTTAAAAGAAGTATGTAATCACAATCTGATGTAATTTTGAATGAAATGCAGTAGTCTAACTAACTCCACCCCACTGTTTTCTGATGCCTAAAATCTGATTCAGTAAAGTATCTTGAAATGTTTATAAGAATATTTATCCATTGGTGGGCAGTTTTCATTTCATATCTTCTTCAGTTTCGAACGTTCATTCTGCGCGGAGGAAAGTTGAACTAATAATTTTTGTTAATGAGAAAGGAAGACTCGAGTCGGCCCTGCATCTTCGAGGCACTTGTTTGAAAACCAGTTGAAGTATTGTTTATTTTCGTGCTAGACGTGGTTTTCAGTAATGCAGAAGAAGGAGCGTCACCCGGTCAAGGACTCGAGCCGGTGTGCTTTTGGCTCGCTCAAAGCATTCCTGAATATTTGTTTTGTTCACTGCTACTATTTAGACTCTCAAATCTGTGTACGTTGTTTATCATACTACAATAATTGCGGCAGTTTGATGTACAGCGAGTTTATTTGATGTAATTGGGTTACTCTGTAATATGAGGTTTTAATTAATTCTTTCTCCTCCATTACAAGCCTCGTGTTCGCAAACGACGTAATTTTTATTTTAAAATATATCCTGAACACAAATGAAAATATGCCAATTACTTTAATAGGATCGATTCAAAGTTTTTAAACTAAAGTTTTGCAAATAAAAATAATGTATGAACATAAATCAATTTATAATCATATTTTGGCATATGCTTTGCTCGGATAAATTGTATGGTACATTTCTGTTTCGTAAATTGTCTTGTAGGTAATTCCTAGTACTATTCCTAGTACCATTCCTAGTACCATTTTGTTCTTAATATGCAGAACATGTACTGCCCGTCAGTCCAGTATATTTTAGATTCTGTGACGTAACATTTAAATCTGCTTAACTAAACATTGCATACACAGATAAAAACCTGCCTGCATCGGTACTCTATGTACTATAAGCTAAAGAATAAATAATTAATAGAATACGACATATTTCTCTTAACTAAATCTGAAAATTAACATATAGTCAATTACATGGCTAACATAAGTGATGTGTATGTTGATAATTCTTCTCTAACGCATTACCCTTATCAAATCTATAGCCGATATGTAGGCAGAGAAAGCATATGTGTGTGAGGAACATGTAGTTTGTAATAAAATAAAGGTTTTACATGTTTGAAGACTTTCATTTCAATCTCATGTCTACATTTACGACATTAAATTGACCTCCGCAACTTTAAGGCTCATACGTTTTGATGGCTTGGATAAATGCATAATTCACAAACAGGAGGACTGTTCGCACTGTCGTCGTCTTTACTTCAATTTCATTTGTTCTTTGCGACGATGATTTTTATCGTTCACTCAACAATAAGCTTCACGATTTGCAGCTTTCATACATTATGTGATGGTGTAATGAAGGTAATTACTTTGGCTGTTCGAGCACTTTGTGCTTGCGAACTGATCTCCTTCTAAAGAGAAAGGTTGACGACAGATTGCCATCTGTTGACACTTTCAAAAGAACTCACATTGCGGTCTAGCCAGAACTTCATGGTTTTGGTTCTTGCTGGGGCAGCCTTAGTCAATGAGAAAAATATACATTGCCTTATTACAGAAGTTAGGTTTACAATGAACTAGGCCAACTCAGAATATTTCACAAGCCCATTAACGATGACGTCAATCGCATACTCTGCCATGACCACTCTAGGGGTACACGCACTGAATGAAACATAGGTGAAAATACACCCTGTCTTCCAACTCTTAAATGTAGTTGCATCAAAGAGGTGTGCAGTGACTTCTTGCTATTGTGTGTGGAATTCTTTTAGACATTGAGGAGTTTGAACTGAGACAGCAAAAAATCTCTTGAGACATTGAGGAGTTTGAACTGAGACAGCAAAAAATCTCTTGAGACATTGAGAAGTTTGAACTGAGACAGCAAATAATCTCTGAGACATTGAGGAGTTTGAACTGAGACAGCAAAAAATCTCTTGAGACATTGAGTAGTTTGAGCTGAGACAGAGCAAAAAATCTCTGAGACATTGAGGAGTTTGAACTAAGACAGCAAAGAAACTCTTGAGACATTGAGTAGTTTGAGCTGAGACAGAGCAAAAAATCTCTGAGACATTCACAGAGACATTGAAGAGTTTGCGCTGAGATGTAAGGAAAAAATCTTACTTTTCTCGTATCTTGTCTGTTTTTTTTTCTGGAATCCCACAGGAATCCGAAAGGGTGTTGAAATACAACGCCAAGTGTTTGACCAGTAAAGCTTTTCAATTTTCTTGGACCGTTCCGAACAAACCTATTGAAGAACCCTTGACTACTGCTAAACAAGAATACTGGACTACCAATAAATAGTTTAATATTTTCTCAAAATGGTACCAAGCTGTATGTCAGGCACGCGTGTCAGGCTGACATTTGCTCTTTTTCTTCGTTATTATATAACTTTAGCAGATTTTTTGGTAGTATTAATATGCAAACAGTGTCCAAATTTATATTTATACCATAAAAAGTTTGGTTAGGTCAAGTTAGGCTATGTTTATTTATATAAATTCCCCATTTTTGATTTGGGGTATTTTTAGAGTAAACACGTGCCTGACATTGGTTTGGTACGTTTAGTGTTGCAGCATCTTCCTGACACACGAGACTGACATTGATTTGGTACGTTTAGTGTTGCAGCATCTTCCTGACACACGAGACTGACATTGGCTTGGTACGTTTAGTGTTGCAGCATCTTCCTGACACACGTGCCTGACATTAGTTTGGTACGTTTAGTGTTGCAGCATCTTCCTGACACGCGAGACTGACAAAGTGTTTGGTACGTTTAGTGTTGCAGCATCTTCCTGACACACGAGACTGGCATTGTGTTTGAAACCACTTTCTATTTTCCTCAATTGCAGTTCCGACTTCTTCGCTTCTACGACAGCTGATTAGCATGATGCAGTTCTCGTCTTTCGTCTGGAAAATGATGTGAACTACGTTTATGTTTCGTCGTGATTATGTTTCGTCGTGTTCATGTTTCATCGTGTTTATATTTCGTCATGTTTATGTTCCGTAATTTCCAGCCATTACTCGATAAGTTAAAATACATTTAGCACAACGACGATACAGAACAGATGAAACACGGGGAAGAAAATGTTACATCTAAACGAAATGTATAGTTAATTTACTTCAACGCAAAACATATAACTCGTCCGCATGCAAATTTAGATGATCAGTCGACTTTCTCTGAAAGTAAATCAAATCCGATGTGACGTCATGCAATATGAGCCTTGCAACATATTTTGTTTTATTGAAGTATAGTAGCGGATAAATTTATAGGAGTATAGTGGCGGAGACCTTTGTAGAATAGTTTGTGGCTTACGACAAGTTTATGAACTGAAATTATATTGCAGTTGAAGGATTTATTGCGCAATATTGATGGCAATATTGCTCAATAGAAGCGAGGTGATGATAAATATGTGAATATTTCGACGACTGGGATGCCTCGTGATAAATACTCTGCTAGTTATTTAGTAGTACCTACGAATAAACCATCAGGATAAGAAAAACATCGGAAAATCCAAATGGATATTTATTATTTAGAAAACAATTTTAACAGCATGTATTGTAATAGAGTGTTTAGCTCCTACGCAAACTTTCTATCCAAATGGCCACATTGAGCAAGGCTCTGTGCGAACAATTTGAACAGACTTGTGACTCAATTTCTCATAAATGATTCATGTTTCCATTCTTTATAATGTTCCATTTAATAATCAATTTCAATGATCGAATAACAGACCGCTCGAGAAACCAACTTCAAGTATTTCCTAACATTTTCTCTACGACCGAGACATTTAAAACAAATAATCAACGAAGGTTGGAATAAGGTTAATTTTATTTATAAATATTATGCCGGTTTGGCTGGCACTCAACGATCTCATGATACAAGATTCCTCCTAAAAAATGGCAATTCGTGGCTGAATATGAAAAATGACCATTCGTGGCTGTATATGATAATTATGATAATTTTTCTTCGTTGAAACCACTCCATCATCATTTTTGTTTTGTTTTAACAATTTGTCTATTGAGCAGAGACTCTCTGCCTGGCATTTAAATTGCTGATGTATGTATCACAATTGTACAGAAATAGCTTCTCTGAAGCCCAATTTAGGCTTTATTATTAAAGCAGTTCTCTTCGAGTTTCATCATCACACACCAATGCATTATCCTGCCCCTCTGCACCTTCCTGACCAATTTGTTTGACACCCCAGTCTTGGGGTCTCAAACAAATGCGTACTCCAGTTTTACTAGTCATAAAATGTTCAACATCAATCTCCTTAGTCCGCAGTTCCTCCAAGACTGGACACACATACCAATCGGTCCTTATCTATCACATTTCCAACATCCAACATGTGCCCTACACATGTCTCTTCGATGATATTGTTTCGCACTAGTCCCGGATACATTTGACATCGTCTTCCACCAGCATCCTTCCACTAGGCATCATCTTCCAGAGTCCATTCTGACAGATTACGACGACTCTGTCGTGGCCTTGTCGAGTGTGGTGGCCAGGGTGACATTCGAACTTCATCCTCTTCAGTGTGCCACCGAGGGAGGCATTCAGGTTGTTTTGGAACCTAAGGCAGAACGGTAAATTGTTGATAAATGAAGAAACTATTAAGCAAGGATAGATTCATCAGTTAGGTGACACCAGAAAAAAATTCATTCGTACATTCTCAACATTTAACTTCATCAGCAACCAGACGGTTATTGATGACATTGTTACGTTTGTTGGTGTAACAATGAAATTCAGTTCACTCCATAAGCGTTACTGAAAGTAATGTAACGATAAGCGAACCATCATCGCAGACACTTAATTCTCCATTATATGACTACTAAGAGTTATTTGGGAGGGTAGCAACACAATTGATAATGTAGGCCTCAGCTCGTGGAATGAAAATACGAGCGGATAGTTCCCGAGGCTGTTGGGCGAGCTTTGCAAGCAGCGTGATAAATGTGGGGACTGCAAGGTAAAGAGGGTCAACAATGTAGAGACTGAGCGGTAAAGTGGGTTGACAATGTAGAGACTGAGAGGTAAAGTGGGTCAACAATGTATAGACTGAGAGGTAAAGAGGGTCAACAATGTAGAGACTGAGAGGTAAAGTGGGTCAACAATGTAGATACTGAGAGATAAAGTGGGTCAACAATGTAGAGACTGAGAGGCAAAGAGGGCCAACAATGTAGAGACTGAGAGGTAAAGAGGGTCAACAATGTAGAGACTGAGAGGTAAAGTGGGTCAACAATGTAGAGACTGAGAGGTAAAGTGGGTCAACAATGTAGAGACTGAGAGGTAAAGTGGGTCAACAATGTAGAGACTGAGAGGTAAAGTGGGTCAACAATGTAGAGACTGAGAGGTAAAGAGGGTCAACAATGTAGAGACTGAGAGGTAAAGTGGGTCAACAATGTAGAGACTGAGAGGTAAAGTGGGTCAACAATGTATAGACTGAGAGGTAAAGAGGGTCAACAATGTAGAGACTGAGAGGTAAAGTGGGTCAAC
>SDVV010001628.1:0-25117 GCA_016164225.1 Gammarus roeselii
ATATAACAGGACATCAATGTAGTAATATCTACACATTTTGAGCAACATGTTATTTATTCAATTATAGGAGGTCTTCAATGTGTAAGATTGTGTACGTGTTTTTATGTGAATTAATTCGTAAATATTTTTTCGACAGGCTATTAGTATTCAATGTTATGGTTTATAATTCCCCACTTTTTGTTTAACAGATGGTCCTTGGGTGCGCGAGGAGGAGGACTGTGTCATCGTGTTCGATGCGCAAGAACCTCACGCTGCTGCCCTGATTGAACCACTCGGGTACTCTATTCGAGCCGGGAAGCGCCCGCGATCCGTCACCGTCGCAAGCACGGTAGCTACACCTAACGCTGCCACCTTCGATACCGCCCCAATTTTCCCCTCTCTTCGTACGGGCACGCCTCCATTGGCGACCGCAAGCTGCGACCGCTCCTACTCACGATGGGGAAGTTATTGCACCGCTGCATAAGAGGAGAAGGTGTGAATGTGATACCCCTATAGCCACAAAATACGACACGTCCCTGTTTCACGAACGCAGCTTCTTGGGATATTTAATAAGGATAGGATTCCAGGATGTTGCGTGGAGTCAAGCTATTGACGACTCAGATAACGGGAAGGCGATGAGAGGGCAGATTTTTTTAGAATCACAGATTCCTCTACATGCGACCCCAGCTCAATTTTATTAGCCTGCCATGATAATTCGTGGGGGCCGTTTTGCCCAGAGGGGTATCTAGCAGAATATGTGAAGTTTTGTGAACCCTTGAAAGTAGTGGGATCCATTAACGACTTAAGATAACTTGGCCCTACGGAAGTCGCTTGTAAACGCCTGGGCTAATTATTTAGAACAAGATCAGGACAGTATCATATTTTTGAGCAAATATCCCCCTCAGATAACTCAGATTATCTATGACGACCCTATGCTTAATGAAGGCGATGAGGACACTTCTTTTTATATGTTCGCATCTACAATACTGACTGAACTTAAAGATAGTTTCATTCCCGAAATATGGGTCACACACACGAAGACGGCGATTCTACACTCGACATTCATCAACCCAGCGATAATTCGAATGCGGTATACTTCAACATGAGGATTTGGCACAGCTTAGGATGCTCGATTTGAGTGGCCTTGAACCCATTCCTGTCGGATAGTATGTAGAAGAAGATATAGAGTATGGAGACGATGTCATCTACCCGCCTATATCTTCAACTGCACTTGATTTTCCTGTAGACAACGGTCAACGTGAGATGGATCATATTATGAACGATAGTTGCATATTGAATGATATCTTGAACAGCGTCTTTGAGCATCCTTCTACAATAGTAGGGGATAGATTGGACGTGTTTGACGTATTTCATGACGAGAATAATAATCTAGATCCTACGATGGATCCAACGTTAGTATTTTTCGAAGATCAGATAGGCTTACCGATTAGAGCTTCCACCCTAACCCTTCCTCGTTGTAACGCTGATATTTTTTAAACAATAACCTAACCTATGTTTATGACTAATAATTGTCAAGCTGGCTAACCAAATGAAGTATTTGTATTATTTTTAATTTGTGTGAAATTCAAATAAAATGTAAACACTTCTTTAACCAATCCATAATGATTCGAGCTTCGCTTGATAAACAATCAACAAATTTTTAAAATACGTTCTTTTTATCCTCCGTTTTCAGTCTGGGCAATGCTGCGTCATCTTCAGATAGCGATGCAAATACGTTTTACGAATACCCGCAAGCGTTACATCAGGATATGTGGTATCCACATCACTTCCAGATGAATCCTCAGCAATGTCACTTTTTTGTGAGTCAGAGGCAGCGTTGGAACGCTCAATTTCAAAATAGCAACCCGTCTTAAATCTATTCCTCGCAAGCCCATCAACCTGAAACGCTCAATTTCAATATGACTACCCGTCTTGGGGCTATTCCTCGCAAGCCCAACAACCTTGGTATGGTCAACACTGTCAGGGTGCGTTTCAATATGGGTATCAGTCATTGCACCCCCAACAACCATGATTTATTTTTTGGAGAACCAGGTTCTATGGACATCCACCACACACACCAGCTGTAGCCCCGTCCCATGAATGTTATTATCATATCACCCACAGTAAGTTAATTTCTATGGAAATAACCAGCAACAAGCAATGACTACAGAAACTGACTTGCACCAAGTCGGGCATGATGCATTGCAAAGGTCAGTATATACAAAGTTTTTTTTTTAACGATATTTATTGAATAAATTATTACATTTTGTACAATTCTTTATTCCTATAATAATGCGTGGGTAATTTACATAAATAAGGGTCGGTTTGGCCCTTCTACGATGTCTTCAGAAGCTGAGGGGAATGACCCACAGGCATATTCTGTTGCTACAATGTGGGATTTGTCTGGAACATCAAATATTCTAGCATTGTTGTCTTCGTCTTGGGGAGGGTTATAGCTGTTTACTACATCGATCGAATACAGCTTGCCATCTTGATTGTGTTATTGAGCACCGGAAAAGAAAGTATTGGTTAAGGAATCTACCATTTCATATTTTGGTTAAGGTTGTGAATCATTTTCAACTGCTTCTTCTAATGAGAGTTGTAATCCACGAGGCTCGGAGGTATAGTATGAAGGAATTGTATCATATCCAGGATCGTGTATTCATGTGATATGATACTCGCAATGAAGTCTGGCAAAGAAGTATTTTAGATCTGTGATTAGTCGACTTTGAGTTTGAAAACATTACTGAACCGCCCTCTTAACTACAAAGTAAATCTACACTGCTGGTCTCCTGACGAATCAGAATAGAAGAATCCAGTTTCATCTTCAGAATGTTTATGATAATTTTAATTATAGTCAGGGTCACCGAAACGAAATTATCATACCCGACGAATGAGAAGCATTTAAAGCTGCAATTGTATGAAACAATCAAGTTCTCCATCCTGAACACCTCCATGATGATGAGGTGGTTCAAACAGTCGTTTCGGATTGTTGACTTCTATTCTGGTGTTTGTGAAGAAATACTCGCTGATGTTTTACAGTATTTATTTATCCAGGCTAGAATCTAACTGAAGTCACAATCGGGGGTTCTTTTCGCAACCTAATACAATTTAACTTATTATCTCAGTAGTCAGTAGAGGGGGACAAGACCGGAGAGGACGAGGGAGCAACTAGTTGTATATTCTATGCACGGAGACGTTGAGGTGATCCTCACGGATTCAGTTCTCAAGTCAAGTCTGAAGGGGTTAGTAACAAGCAGAGCTTATATACTGGGGAATAGGTCAGAACGCCACAGGAAGTATTGGAAAGCCCGATGGCGGGGCCCACTGTGGGGACACAGAAGGAACCGTACTCTTGCGGTCCTGGGCAGCGAACATGTGGCTGGCTCTCGACCAGGAAATCTACTTTTAGGGCATTGGAACTCTTATCCTGGTTAGACACGCATCTATATCAGCAGGTAAGCGCCAGTACGCGCAATATACTTGATACTTTAACACCGGAGTTGATAGTTGGATTGCATGAGAAGGGCTGCAGACACAGGCTAGCAGCTAGTATTTCCTAGTTAGGTGGTCCGCGTCTTCAAGGTGCTATTATACTTTATGGAGGTACAGACCTAAATACTTTTATGCGTTGGGCAAAAAATAAGAATGTAACACAGATGCTAGGCATTAGATCGGGTGTGAAGAAACCTAAGATGAGAACTACGCAGTTAGTTTACCACTGTGAAAACTACGCTGTTCGTTTAACACTGCACCCTCTTCACCGGGCCAGGTAGTGTAGTCGTCCTTGCAGGTGTTGGCTGCTTGTTTTTTTCGACGTAGATCGGTCGAAAACGGGCGACGTGGTTTTCTTGGGCTAACTGCGCAGGCAGGGCGCTGTGCTTTCACTGGGGGCCGTCATCGAAGCTCAGGAAGGAGGAGGTGATCCCGTTTGCTAGAGTAGGAAGAGTACACCATAATTAATCCCTAAATACATACAATTGTTAGTTATGAACGTATCGTGAATTTGATTACAGTCCAGTGCGTTCCTTGTTAAAATACTGAGTTGAAGTCTCAGTTGAGTTGAAGGGGAAGTTAATTCAAAGCTGCAAATACGAATGCCATTTTAACATGTGCCTGGGGGGGTTCGCAAACTTTAAGTTAGTTCTTAAGGATATCGAGGCAGGACTGGATAAAGTTCTGGAACAGGGGCAGCTGGGAGAGGATACACCTGTCTATCCGTGTTAGTACCTGCATCAATATTGTACGGTTTATGAATGGCTGTCGAAGAGCTATGAGACCGATGTTTAAGTTGGTGTTTTGCTACATCTCGAATATGACCACCTTTGGCTCGTAAGCTGGCTCGGAGTCCTCGTATTTCTTCTCTATTTGGGAACAGGATATTTTTAGTTCGTGGACTATCTCTGATTCCGTGAAATTTACGTGACACAGTATATATGTTTTTTTTCTGATATATCCATTTGATGAACAGAAAAACAATGAATAGATAATTAATGACGACAATTATAGTTAGTATAGTCTGGGCGCATATGGAGTAGGTGGTGATCTGTTCTAGCTGCAAACCATGATAATCGAAGTCAATGGTAAATGGGTCCTCTAAGTTTATTTTCTTAATAAGATCCCGGAGACTGGAGTGAACGACACTTGATCTGTTCACGTCAATGATAGGTAGATAAGTGGGGTCAGAGAGAAAGATAAAGTTGTTAAGCTCCGGTAGTTCAATAGTTACCATCTGTTTAGCGGGCCAGAGTAAGTCATCAGTCTGCACGTCACAAGCTAAAGGAAGTTTATGCAGTCCAAGGAGAGTATCTCTCGTCAGGTGTGATGGGCAGTCCAGTTTTACTCTCGCCGATTCTGAAAAGTAGATTAGTCTATGCTGGTCCGTCTCTATCAGAAATGTGTCTGTGATTCTGTTCTTGTGGTAAGTGCATAATTGCAACATTGCAGTTATGTTCTGTTGAAAAGCTTCCCACTCGCATGTAGATTTCCGATCATTATATATAGGTTCTGCCTCCAACATCAGGTAATTCGTTGTTAATTTGGAGTACATGTTAGTTTTATCCGTAATAATATAAGTAATGTTGCTTCTGAGTATTACGTTTCGTAATTCAGGAATAACCAGAGATGATGAATCTATTTATTAGGGATGAGCTATTAGTGTGAACACATCGTAAGACGTCGTATACGTCAGAGGTATGACCATCAAGAATCTATGATGTGATACTTTTTGTATCCACAATATTTGAACGATATGTTCTAGTTGATATCGGGATATTTCAAGCGGGAAGTCTAACGTTGGGAAAGACTTGCGACCTTCGATAATGATGTTATTCAGGGATTTCAGGTCAATTAGTTCAGGGCTTACTATTCCTTTTTCGAGCAGAGATACAGTATGCTCGCTGGTTCTAAACGTAGTCCGGATGTACTCCATAGTTTGTTAAGGAATCAGTCACGTTTTGGGACAACATGTCTAATCTCTCGTTAGTCAATTTAATGAGTTTGTTATTGTTTTGAATATTGCGGTTTAGGGCGTCGATGTCGCCTTGATTACTGGTATCGAAAATCTTAGAAAATAAGTAGCTTCTTAGAAATCCCAATCCAATTGCTATCGGACTGCGGGGCTGTCTGTGTCTTTCTGGTAGTAAGGGTCTTATTTCAAACAAGTGGTTTATCAAGGATGGGGCATTAATTAAATTAGTAATATTTAGAGTAATAGTTAGTCCATGAATGGGGGCGTCCGATTGATTAGTTAGACTCGTATTATCTGTACGTTGAGTCACTCCTGCCTTTTTCAACCTGGTCCAGATTATTGTAGCTTGGTCACGGAAGGCGTGAAATTTAGTCCATAGTTCTGAGCCGCGACCATCACAAAGTAATGAGTCAAACATAGAATGGAGGGTGCTCAGGTATTCAGTCTCTAACTTTAAGAAGGTGTATCCGTATCGGTTAAGTTGATTTCGGGTTTCTCCAACTAATTTATTGTTTGCTAACGCCTTGGCGGTTTGTGTGGCAGCATCCAAATCAGACGAGTATTTTGAACAAGTGACATCAATAGAGCCGAGATTTACTCGGGATAAAAGGAACGCACCTGGAATGTGGGCATATCCAGGCAATGGAATGATAGTGGCAGGCATGCTCGCTGTTGATGATAGGATGAAGTTCTCCCGGAATACAGGACCTGCTTGCGTCATCAAAACAAACGGCATGGCTCTCATGAGTCGATTGGCCATTCCAAGTACTTATTGGGTCTGTAACATATATATGGCACTGCTTACTTAATTTCGTAAAGGATACAAGTATTAATAAGAACACGGTTGTTAGTTAATTAATTATTCCGAACAGAACAATAGGAATGTTACTTAAAATATAAAAAGAACAATGAAGTATACAAGGAAAAAGGTGTGGCTGGTGGCGATGCCTGGCAGCGTGGGTGTTGGTCCTGCCGCGTTGACCTTGTCCTTGGTAGGTGTGCAGGCGTGCAGGCTGCGTAGTGGAGTTGCAGGCGTGCAGGCTGCTTTGACCTTGTCCTTTCCTGTTTGGGTCGGCAGGGCACTAGTTGTGCTTGCAGGCCCTCGCTGGCTGGGTGCGTGCGGGAACCTGTTTGGGTGGAGAAGGACTCGCTGTGGACGTAACGGTCTGTGGTCGGGTCAGGGGAGGTGACGCGGAACTTGTTTGTTGCCATGTAATTATATAGTCGGGGTGGACTACATATATTTTCTTCGTGGCAAATTCTTGGAGTTCCCACGTTTTACCTTTGCTTTTGATCACCTGAAAGGGTCCACTGACCGGCAAGTCTAACTTTTGTTTAGAGATCTGTCGAAGGGTAGCGTAAACTCGATCTCCCACTACAATTGGTTTTACTTTTCTCCCAACATTGGTGTATGCAGTGTAGGATGCTTGGGCGGTGAGTAGAGTATCTCTACAGTGAGTTCGCACAGTTTGCAGTCTTCGCATATGTTGATGCAACTCATCTTCACTATACTGTAGTTGGGGGGGGCGTGAATGTTGTTGTTGCAGTCATAGCCAAACAGAGCGTAGAATGGAGCTTCTCGTATGCTACTATTGTAGGTATTATTATTTATTAACTCTATTGCTGGTAATAATTTATCCCAGTCGTTTACGGCTAGTTGGTTGGTGTAGATTCTCAGCAGTTTGTTTACTTCACGATTTATGCGTTCTGAGAGTCTTTGTGACGCTGGGTGGTATGGAGCTATTTCCACTTTTTTCGTGTTGTAGTATTTCAAAAGGCTAATTAGTTTCTCAGAGGTATACTCTGGGGCATTTTCCGTGATCAAGACACTGCTTGCTCCATAATTGGAATTGACTTGTCGTAGAGCTTCTATTATAGAATCAGTATATGTGTGTTTTAAAGGAAAAAGGATTGTGCATCTGGTTGTGTAATCTCTGAGCGCTAGGATGTACTGGTTTCCATCTTCTGTTATTCTCATAGGACCAAGGATGTCAGACGATATGGTGTGAAGAGGTCTGTTGGGTACTGGATATTTCTCTATGGGAACTGGTTTGGGTACCTTCTTTGATTGAATGCACAACCTACAATCATCACAGAGTTGTGTTATCAGGAGTCGTTCTTGCGAGTTGTAGAAGTTTCTAAGAAACATTTTGAGTGTTCGTTCGGGTTCTTTGTGACCGGCAGTTGTGTCGGTGTGTACTAATTTGAATGCTTGAGGCAGTAAACTCTTGGGAAGGTGCGGTACGAGGAATTCATCACTCAGGGTTCCTCTCTTTATTTTTCGTACTATGTAGAGTACGCCATTGATTATCTTACTGTTTAACAAGATATTAGTAGAAAATATTTTTTGTCGTGTCTGGGTTACTTGAATGAGTACAGTCGTTTCTTAGCAGTCCAAATAGCTGTCGACACGAAGAATCCTTTCGTTGCGCGTTTCGTAGTTCCCTTTCGGTCCACGGAACTTTCTCTGTAATGTAGTCGTGTAGAGCTGTGTTGCAGATCTCGTTTCGTTCAAGGAGATCCTCGTGGAGCTTTGTTGTTAAGGTGTTAGTGCTGCTTGCGTCAGCTGGTAGTCTTGATAGGGTAATCTGCGAAGATGTTTTTTCCCACGTAATGGAGGTTAATAGCGTATTTTTGGATCAACAGGGCCCATCGTTGCAACAACGGTTTATGGTCGGTATACACGTGGATGGGGAACAGTAGGATAATATGCATGAACTGTTCGAGTGCATATACGACGGCTAGGGCCTCTTTCTTGGTCGTCGAGTAGTTTTTCTGCACAGTATTGAGGGTTTTAGATATGTATGCTACGGGGTGTGATCGACCTTCGTGCTTTTGCATCAATTCTGCGCCTATACCTGAATTCGAGGCGTCCGTGTAGAGATGAAACGGTAAGTTGTAATAAGGGAACCTTAATATCGGAGCTTTAGATAATTTCTCTTCGAGTGTTTCGACCGCAGTCGTCTGCGCCGAAGTCCATAGGATTTTTTTTTGTTTTTTCGTAGTAGCTCGTAAAGCGGTTCCGCGATCTCTGCGAATTTGGGTACGAACAGACGGAAATAATTTACGACCCCAAGAAAAGACTGGGTTTGTTTTCTATTTGTCGGCATGGGCATCGTCTTAATTGCTGTTACTCGTTCTTTGGTCATGGTCATGCCTTCTTTGGTCATTTGATAACCGAGGAATTTTACCTCATTGGCAAAGAATTGACATTTTTACATTTTTAGTTTGATTTCTGCTTCGCTCAGTTTTTGTAAGACGCTCTCAATCGTTTCCAAGTGTTGCTTAGCCGTTTTACTAAATAAGATGATATCGTTCATGCACGCAAGACATTGTGGACCTAGAGTGTCGTAGAGTACTTCATTAATTACACGGGCAAAAAATCCGGGTGCATTCTGGAGACCAAACGGTACTCGGTTCCGTTCGTATTTGCTGCTTCCTACAGTGAAAGCCGTTCTTTCGCGATCGTCTGAGTAAATCTCGCACTGGTGATAAGCGCTGGCGAGATCTAGCGTGCTCATGTAAGAAGCTTGACCCAAGGAGTTTAGTATGTCCGAGACTCGCGGTAGTACGAACGACAATGGCTGTAAAACTTCGTTCAGTTCTCTGTAGTCAATACAGGGGCGAATGTCACTGTCACCGCGTTTGACTATGATTAATGGGCTGTTATAGGAAGACTTTGAACGCAAGATAGTTTCTTCGTCTAGCATGGTTTTGGTCTAGTTTACCTTGAAACGCGTATAGTATTCGGTGCGGTGATTTGTTCATCACGATATTTTCCTTTAGAGTTAGTTTCAACTGGTGTCCCGTGTATTTTCCTAGAGGTTCACCGTTTCTGTGACGGTTCAGTATTTCCAGCAGGGCTGGTGTCTCGTTGGAGTCACTGCAGCTGATGTCCTCTTACGTTAACGTTTTATTGCAATCGTCCGCGGGTAAGTCGGGTTCTACTGACTGTGCTACAAGTACAGTTCCGGTGTCACGTATTCAGCTTCACACAGCTTCGTGCCCTTTTTTAGAAGCACTGGTTTGTCGCTCATATTTGTGAAGTTGACCTTCACACTTTTGTTCGCAACTAGTGATAGTACACCAGCTATTGCTATCGCGTTGTTGACTTGCGTGTGGTGGAGTATCAGTTCTCGTCCGTTAATGACTTGTTCATTCACTTGGACTGTAGCCAACATCATAGTGTTGCTCGGTATCGTTACATCGTTACGTAAATGTACACTAAAACTTGTCTGTGACTGATCTGGAGTCTTACAGTTAGGGGTTGTTCGCGCCGGCGAAACCTGTTTGATTAGAACTGGTTCGTCAGTCAATGTACCGTCCACTACTGTGTTCGTTACCTCACTGCAGTCGGGTGAATTTTTCACTCTCAGTCGCGGCGTGGGCGATTATCGCGGGAGAGCCATATCTGATTACACCATCCTCTAAAGTGAATCGGAGTCCTTGTATTGCGTGTAATCCGCTTGTCGTGTTATCGTTGATGAGAGAAAAACGTAGGCGCTGACTATGGAAGTCTATGACCGCATACCTTAGAATATTCATGCCAATCTGCAGGTCATGTTTTATACGGTTAGTCTTTTTAAAGATTAGAACACGGGTGTTGAAGCATCTCGCAGGTGTCTCTACCTGAGCTGTTGCTTGACCTAGAATACGGATTTGACTTCCATTCGCATCTAATACTTGGCCTCTATAGGGTTCCAAGCCGTAGACCTCAGTTCTGAGCCCTGAGTCAGCTACAAGAGACGTAGGTGCTCCTGTATCTATGTATGCTTTCAGTTCTCGTCCATTAATCTCGACGTTTAAATGCGGGACATTCATTTCATTCCCTTGTCGTTCCCTAGGGTGTAGAGTCCCTAGTCATTATTGGTTAGGCTCCTCATTCCCATCATACACATTGGAGTCCCAATTGTCTATATTAGGTGCATGCAGGTCGGGTTGGTCTGTCGTAGACTCGTCGGCCTGGGCTATGCGCACGTGTGACTGTGGGACTTTTCTGGCTGTATGCGAGCGTCGTGCATGCATTCGGTGGTTGTATGAGAATCTCTAATCTTGCATTTATCACAGTATTTTCTTCTGGCTTGAGCTAACCGGGTTTCACATTGCTTAGCAGTGTGTCCATATTTGCGGCAGAATGCACATGAGTTTCATTCCCTTTTTACATGACCGGTTTTTCCACAGTTGTAACACGTTATAGGCGACCGATTGTTATTAACTGCACTAGGTGTCATCTTTTGTTCAGACGAAGAAGGGGGCGGACGCGTTAAGTTAACCGGGGGTGTTTGTTGCCGGGCTTGCCAAATGACTTCGTCCCGGTTGCCTTTCTTTTTAATCGCCGTGAGCAATTTATATTGTTCTACTGTTTTAACTGTTTCAGACATGAATCTCGTAGAAGAGTTTCTGGGACCGAAATTGGACAGTTTATTGTACACTTTGTTCTCCGTTTAAGAAGCTATAAAAAGATGCATTACGAAATTCTGTAAGACGTTTAGCAAAGAAATTGGCGTAGCGGTTGGTGTCGGAACGGGCGCGGGGGTAGAAGAACTAGTAGACGGTGGAGGCGGTACTGGTATGGTACTAGCTAGTAAAGTTGTCTCGCTGAAGTCTCCCTTAGTAAGAGCTTCATTTTTAAGGTACGCTTCTGCCACGACACGCGACGCATTTTCTAAAGAGGTCATACCGCAGAACATATTGTCTGGCGTAAGTTTCGTTCCTAGTAAAGCTCGTGCGGCGTGTTTAAACTCAGTTACTTCGAACGAAGTTACATATTCAAAGATTCCGCCTTAATTTCATTAAACGTGACGTGTCTGCCCGCATAACAAGTGAGTAATTGTTTCGCGTCTCCGCGCTTTTTATCGATGA
Organism: Gammarus roeselii; assembly: GCA_016164225.1. NCBI lineage: Eukaryota > Metazoa > Arthropoda > Malacostraca > Amphipoda > Gammaridae > Gammarus > Gammarus roeselii. The sequence continues at coordinate 11,312 of SDVV010001628.1, forward strand.
GGCTAAAGAGAATTTGTAGTTTTTTGTCGTCCGCGACGACATTGTTTTGTAAGAAATGATTTTCGACGGTTCTCATGAATGTACGCGCGTCAATATCGGGTTTGAAGTGTGCTTCGCCTACTTTTGGGTTTCCTGCGAATTTTGGTAAATCCTGCAATACTGTGATTTGATTGATCGCCATTTTATAGTTCAAGGGTTACTGACTGTAATATAAAGTTACTTTCTAGCTTTACTTCACTGCACTTTTTATACTCACACTTCACTTTATGTATTTCACACTTCACCGTAAATGTTAGGTTACGGTTTAACGTGCATGTATACTCGAGGTTTCTGGAGTTCGACGAGTCGTCCGTTGCTGTTTCTTCTGCTCCTTGTAGTCGGATGTGATGCTCTCCTCTCAGCCGGTATCTTGTCGTCCTCTCCTCTCAGCCGGTTACTTGGGATATCTCTCCAAAGTTGACTAAAAGATCTCATCGACTAAATCTGACTAAAAATCTCATCCTTCTATTTTGGGGTTTGTGAAGAAATACTCGCTGATGTTTTACAGTATTTATTTATCCGGGCTAGTATCTAATGAAGTCACAATCGGGGTTCTTTTTGCAAGCTGATACAATTTAACTTGTTATCTCAGTAGTCAGTAGAGGGGGACAAGACCGGAGAGGACGAGGGAGCAACTAGTTGTATATTCTATGCACGGAGACGTTGAGGTGATCCTCACGGATTCGGTTCTCGAGTCAAGTCTGAAGGGGTTAGTAACAAGCAAAGCTTATATACTGGGGAATAGGTCAGAACGCCACGGGGAGTATTGGAAAGCCCGATGGCGGGGCCCACTGTGGGGACACGGAAGGGACCGTACTCTTGCGGTCCTGGGCAGCGAACATGTGGCTGGCTCTCGACCTGGAAATCTACTTCTAGGGCATTGGAACTCTTATCCTGGTTAGACACGCATCTATATCAGCAGGTAAGCGCCAGTACGCGCAATATACTTGATACTTTAACACCGAAGTTCATAGTTGGATTGCATGAGAAGGGCTGCAGACATAGGCTAGCAGCTGGTATTTCCTAGTTAGGCGGTCCGCGTCTTCAAGGTGCTATTATACTTTATGGAGGTACAGACCTAAATACTTTTATGCGTTGGGCAAAAATAAGAATATAACACAGAGGCTAGGCATTAGGTCGGGTGTGAAGAAACCTAAGGTGAGAACTACGCAGTTAGTTTAACAATGTGAAAACTACGCTGTTCGTTCAACAGGAAATGTAGTCGGAGTTGCCGAAACGAAATTATCATACCCGACGAATGAGAAGCATCTAAAGTTGCAATTGTATGAAACAATCAAGTTCTCCATCCTGAACACCTCCATGATGATGAGGTGGTTCGAACAGTCGATTTGTATCACGGGATTGGGCGACGAGAGGCTGTAATGGATCACGGGGTCGGGCAACGGAAGGCAGTGCGGAAGGTAGCGGAAGGTAGTCGGCGGAAGGCGGTCGACGCGAAGATGGGCTATGAGTAGGCGAAGGCCGAGGAGGTCCAGGCGAAGCGATGAGCAACGGGTGTGTGTATCTGTCTCCTCACCAGGGCCAGTTTTATATGACTATTACAACCACTCCACCCTTATCCTCCCAACAGGGCACGGGGATTTCAGTGCCGTACAGGTTTCATTTATTTTCGTTTGATTTGATTTCATACATCTGGCTGCGTAACGGGGCTCAGGGTGAATGATATATATTTTGTTCCAAGTTATCGTACACTGTTGTATAAATCGATGAAATTCGCAGCTCATGCGTGATTTGCAGTGTCGATCTTGTTAGTGGCGGTCATATTTATCGCTAGTTCTAACGTGTCTATTTTTTGGTTTTATTGTAGAGTTGTATTTCTGTAACTTTGCTGTTTTTTTTTGTATTGTTTTCTTAATCTATTTTCTTTACACATGCACAATGAATCAACACGATATGGTGATGGAAGATACGTCATTGTTAAGCACTCGTCAAAGTGAGACGAATACTGAACTGACAGTTGGTTAAAGGTAACTCATCCCCCAAAAGAGATACCTGCAAGAAAGAAGGCGGTAGCTTGTGCAAGCCTCGCAATGTCTGCAAGCCCTAGCGCAAGCCTGCAACCCGGTGGTGGTGCTCCCGTTCCGGAACAACGCATAGATCAGCTTACTGATGGTTCGGAACTACCCGGAGTTCAGCCTACTTCTCCGTCTTCGGAACTACCCGGAGATCAGCCTACTGCTCCGAAACTGCCCGAAGATCAGGGTACTGCTCCGTCTTCGGAACTACCCGGAGATCAGCCCACTGCTCCGAACTGTACGGATATCAGGGTAATGTTCCGTCTTCTGAACTACCCGAGATCATCCTACTGCGTTGGTGCTGTCTCCTGTTGAATAGAACATTACTCAGTCTACTGATGCCTCCTAGGCAGCGTCTCTTGTTGAACAGATCATCGCTACTGATGGTTCGGGTGAGGCTATATTTCACCCACCTACCTCTGAAGGTATTTTGGACCAGCATTTCGTAACATCAACTTTTATTCCATACACTGAACATGTCAACGTATCGACCATGATAACATTGGAATGCAAAAAATTGGTGAAACACGTTGAAACTAATTAAGGAACATTCCAAAGACTTCAATGCACCGTTAAGTTTAAAATGGGGAAAACAATGGAGAATACATCTATAGATGACAAGGAATGGGTATTAAACACAAAAGCGGTCCAACAGACACAAGCAGTGTTTATACGTGAGTTGTCTGTGGATCTTGGGGTAGATTTACAATATAACTTAAAAATATAGGAGCTAGAAGGTAGCGGCTGGAGTATTAATACAGGAACCGCTGTTCAGCTGAAATTCTACAAGATGGGATCTAAATGAACAAAACACCTTGGAAACTATGTTCCTTAGCCCAAAAGTGTCCAGGCCGGTATCATATTGTGAATATAAAGATAAAAAACAATAATTGCGTATTGACAAGCAGGATTGCCCATTTTCATTTACCTGAAAATCCACACCTCTCCATTGATAGATAACTGCCGGAGCGTACTTACTTCCCTTACAGAAAACGAATATATCACCTTTCCAAAACGTACATTGAACACATCTGTGGCTTCAGACGATTTACCAAATAAAGAAAGGGGCTGTGATGTTACCATTAGACTATATTAGCTCACAAAAGAGAAGGAAGGTTGTGGTTTGGTACGTGTACACAAAGGCAGTTTAGAGGCCAGTGAGGAACGCACGATCCACCTTGTGCAAATCTTAGATGCCAATCATGTCGTTCTATTTCTATGTTTCACTACATATATATGCGAACATTAAGACGAACGGGACTGAGAGAACTTTTACTGTCCCTTCTGCATGCAAGGCATGCACGAAAGCAAAAAAGCTGGACACGTAAACTTCTGTTTGTCCACTTGAGACTTGCAACACAGCAGTATGCCTGAAGAAAGTGAAATGTACCAATTCTCAACCATGCACGCAACAATTAAACACTCTGCTGTATGTCATCTTGTCTGTGAATCTGTGCTAGAATCTACCCAGGAGGGAAAACATATAGTTAACACAGACAAGTTGTGCATGTACAGGTATACTCTTGTGGATAAAGACGGAAAAGTAGTCGATTCGACAACAGTTTCCCTTGAGGAGATAGAGACACATATTGTCCAAAATATGTTGCTGGATTATAAGGAATACATGTCAACGTTACCATTTTTCCCCATCGTCGTCCTCACAAAACAAGACGTAAAAAAATATTGTGAAAGCAAAAAATGTGAATGCTGCGGGGACGATTATGAAGAAAACGTTAAAAGGCGTGTACGTATTCATAACTATTATGTCGAGGGGGTCTTCGACCCCAATACAGAAGTCATAACAGGAAATTTTATAGCTTCTCTATGTTCAAATTGCAACATAAGAATGTCGGGAAAACTCAGGTTCATGCCATGTATTGCTTACAATGCATCGGTCTACGATATGAGGTATTTCTTGCGAGGATTGGACGGAAAAAACTTTTCCAACATAAACGAATTGCCAAAACAGTTCGATAGAATGTTCAGCATCTCTGTCTCCTTGAACGATGCCACGAGCATGTACGGTGACAAGTTCACCGACTCGTTCTCGTCCCTCAACTCAAGTTTAGACAGTCTTGCCAAAAAATCTTAATGATAGTGGCCATGACATGGCACTTCTCAAATCTCATCTCACAAGTCTCGGTTACAGTGACAAGGTTTTAGACCTCGCCACTCAAAAAGGACATTTCTTCAACAAAGCCATCACATCGGATTCTGTGCTGGACCAAACTGACATCCCATCGCAACAAGCCTTCTACAGTCAACTTCGTGGCAAAAGAATATCGGACTCTGATTATGCTATAGTGATCGAAATGTGGCCTGCAGCGAAATGTAAGACATTGCGGGACTACCTGATCATATACCTGCTCATCGACACGCTGCTGCTGGCCGAAGTCTTCCAAAAGGTTAGGGAGACCATGACACGCGACTATACCCTAGACCCCATCCATTTTGTGAGCGTCCCTGGCTTTGCAATGCAAGCCGCACTACATGAAGGAAAGATTAAACTGGCCCTGGTCAAAGATATCGATCGCCTGCACTAGATTGTCAAAAATACACGAGGCGGATTCATGACGTGGACGGAAGGTCTTACCAAGATAAACAATCCCCGATGTAAAGACTATTACCCTACATTACCCGTGTCATCAACAGCAACATGGGACTTCAACAGTTTATATGATGGATGCTTGAGCAAACCCCTCACCATTGGCGAAATCCTCGAGCTCACACCGGAAGAAATTCAAGCATTCGACTTGGTAAACACAGATTGTTCTGGCGAGTATACATCCATTGTCTGCGTTGATGCCCAAGTCAGCGATGAAGTTGCACGAAAAACAGACGAGCTACCGCTACTGCTACACTACTATGAGGTTACCTTGGACGATGTTTCACTCTTCGCAAAAAATCTCTTGACCCGCTCGGAACATCTCAAAATCCGAATACGATCAGATTGTAGGCCGGTTGCTAGTTATCTACCACAAACTAACTACCTCATGGCCCTGGAATTTCTTCATGTACTCATCAGGCAAGAACTGGAAGCCACAAAGGTTCATCAAATTTTTCGCATACAACAGGAGGCCATCGTCAAATCGTTCATCATGAAAAATATCCAGAAACGTCAGAAGCCTACGAACTCTTGCAAAAAGTCCCTGTACAAGCTTCTATCCAATAGTATTTACGGTAAGCTGCTTCTCAACCCGCTCATCAGAAATCTAGAGGCAAAAGTCGTGTGCAACCCCATACGAGTTTCGAAAACACGCTGTCATTCCGCTCCTGAAAAATTGCTACATCATCGGCTCCGAAACAGTCATCATGATCCCCATGCAAAAAATATCCGAATAGTTCATCGACTGCATGTTGTATTCTAAGTGCTTGAAAAAAGTAAAGCAAAAGTCTACACCTTCTTTTATGACACACTGACACCACGCTACGGTGACAAATTCTCGCTAATCTACTCGGACACTAACTCGTTGCTGATCCAGTTCAAAAGAGTGGCTGACATTGAGGCGGAAATGCGGCAAGATCCCCTGTTTGAATACATGGACTTCTCTAACTACGCTAAAAATCATCCTTTGTACGATGAAACCAAGAAAAGACAGCTGGGGCTACTGAGAAGCGAAACAACTGATGACTACCCGAGCTAAATCATCTGCTTACAACCCAAGTGCTAGAGCATGTTGCTCGAGTCCGACGCCGCAAAATCAGTTGCTGAGGGTGTCAATTACCAGACACAAGCCAAAATCAAACATGCTCAATACAGAGACATACATAACCAGAAAACATACACACACTTTGAGATCCTACACAGCATTCGTGTGCAGGAATGACAACTCCAAAATGTACGCATTAATAAAATTGCCTCAGTAAATTTGAAAACAAACGTTACTATCTCGACGCATATACAACTCTTGCCTACGGGCATCCAGACATCCCCAAAAAATCCAATGAAGTTGAAGCTAGCATTACTAAAAAGAGGAAGCGGTGTGCTTTGGCAAAATATATCGATGAAGAAATGGATTTAACGTGGAAGAGACGCAAGCCGGGTGAGACCGTCTTTGGCGTATGTACTCAAGTGAATGGTGAAAGCACGTCTACATCAACAGGTTTTAGCCTGTAAATGTTTCTAGTATGTAAATAAACCTATAGACTCTGATGTCAATAAATTATACGAATTATAATCCTAAATTTGTCTCATTGTACACTTAAATACGTATCAAACATGCGTGAACGTATATCAATGTAACCACAGACCTAATATGAAGTTATTATTATGAAAAAATGTTAGTAATATGATGAAAATATTCCTAGTACGAACGATATGTAGAACCGTGTATCAATATAATAAATAAATATGTATAAATAAATCTTGTTTCATTGTCCACAGACAATCCGATTGAAAATTCGTGAACGAATCTGCAGCTTTTGGTTTCTTAACGATGTATCCTGATGAATCTCTGAAAATATATGCATACAGGGGGATTTAATTAAAAATATAGATTTTAGCTCGATAGGGCCTCGTACATATATTAGCTGTCACTAATAAAGAGAAAGATGTCATAATCTACGATATCCTACGGTATCAACATCAAATACATAACAAAATGTATGGGTAATAATAATTGAAAACTAAATAGAACCGTTATAAAAGTTTATATTCAAATGTATCCTATACTAACAGAATATGATAATATGTACCACCATTTCTTGCATAACTACATTGATTACGAATAACCCTAAATAAATCAGGTTTGAGCAGTACAAGTGTCTATTCAAAGGAGTTATACATAACAAAAACAAAATGTGCGATTAATAAAAAGCATTGAAATAACAGGAGAGCCTGTGAAACTATATAATACGTTATAAAAGGACCCTATTAAAAAATTTCCTGCACCAACAGTCGTTCTAATATGAACCATCATTTTTTTCGCAAACAAACCATTTAAAAAATCATCCCAACACAAAGTATGCTTTGCTGTTACAATACGTAGTAACAATCTGTAAAAAATTCGTAATGACCACATCTAGAGATAAGATCGCTAATTGTCATTGAGAGATGGCGGCGTGTCTTGGTCACTCTCCTCTCAGGGTGGTCTCTATGTGCCTCCAATAATTAACTCCACCACGAGAGTATTTGCCCCAACCTACAAGTAGAATGTCCGAGATATACAACGACTTAGTCGGTCACTCTAAGAAAATAACATACTTCCTAACAATTACCTTGTCCGAATAAAAAAAAATGCGTTTTGTCGTCCCTATGCGACTGACCCCCTCCCCTTCCCTCCTCCCCTATCCTGTCCCCAACGGTAATTAATCTCTATCTTATTTCTTCACTACAAGCTGTTTAGGGACATCATGTGAACAAGAGCGTGCAAAAATCCCTAGACCGGACAAAATCAGTCATTGGATTCACTTCATACTACTGACAGGATACGAGGAAGAGGTTGATACAGTGCCGATTGATAGACTTGCTACACGCTCTTCAAAGAGAAATCTAGGTTTGTGAAATTTCCGCATTAAAACATCGATAAGCTAAATGCATGAGAGGAACCTGAAATACATTTGAAATTTATTAATTTAGATCTTGTACATTTCTAAATGAACTATATGTAGTGTTAGTGAAAGTAATTGTATCCATAAACTAATGTCATGTGTCCCTCCGCCTTCATTGCCATGTGAGTAACAATTTTCTATTCATGTATGCACGTATAGCACTTGTTGCACCTGCACCCGCCGCACCTGTCGGACCCGTTACACCAGCTCGACGACAACAGACACCTCGATGCTCAAGTACTCAAAGCAGCTGGCGTCGACGAAGCGCCGCTGACGGTCCATGCGTGCAACAAAGGTGGAGGATGAGAATGAGGAGGAAGAGGGGAAGGATGAGGATGAGAAGGAGGAGGAGAGGGAGTATGAGGAGGAGGAGGAGAAGGAGGAGGTGGGAAGGAGAGAAAGAACAGACATGACAAGGAGGAGGAGTAATAACTGTCAATATTTGGTAAGTATCCACTAACCTATAAAACTTGCCTTTTTTCATTTCTTATTCATTTATAAGAACATAAATAGTTGATATAATAAATGTGAAAATAAAATCTGAATGAATCAATTACTTTCTAGTGACATTATACACTATAAATTGTCATAATAGCTCATAAAGTGACGAAAATGTTGAATGCAGCGTTATATTTTTTTACGGAAATGAAAATTTCACTCACTATTTTCAATATAAATTACTGTTGATCTGAAACTAAGGAAAATATTCGACATAGCATGATTTTAATATTATCTTTTTTGCTTGGAAAAATTCCTTGTTTCATATCTGAAATCCGATTGAGTCTCTTTAAAATCGAAAAATGGCTACTCTGATATAACGAAAATAAATAACGTGTCATTTTAAAATTTCAGTGTCTTGCCTATCTACCAGAAAACAGCAAACCATTCTTTCCGGACCTAGAGACGAAAGGAGGCCGAATACCGTGAAAACATTCAATGTTTCCTTCATACCTATAGTTTGTAGGTCTGGTACGGAAAATTGAATAAATATATAAATGTTCTGTATTTTTGTTTGAAGTTTCTAACACCAAAATAATATGTTAAAAAAGGTTTGATGGGATCGGGCATCTAGTTATGCCACAGCGATTTTTTGTTAATGTAAAAAAACGCATAGAACGATTGTCTTTCTTCCCGGGGCGACGGTAAAGAAAAGCGAATGGTGAAAAATGGCGATAGCTCACCGAGGCACCTGCTAATAGACATGAAAGACCTAGATACGGGTCACATGAGCAAAATCTCGAAGTTTGCAAGCCTCTCAGCCCCTGTCCACCTCACGACACAATAGGGTTGTTAGTCTAATAGAATCAGTACAAAGTGTAGAGTGAGGGTTGGGAATAGCCTTACCAGTAGAAGAGTGGACTAAGAAAATTTATTGTTAAGTCCCCAACGGATTATCCACACCTTAAACCCTGGTGAATACTTCAATCACAAATAAACCATACCACTGTGCGAGCATGAACGAGAACAGAGATTATCAAATTAAATGAAAATTAATACTGACACCAGCAGAATGAGAGCCAACGCAGCTAACACCGTTGCTGTCGAGTTCACACAATTGTATTTCAATACAATATATGAACGGTAGGAGGAATGACAAATGCCGTTCTACACAGACAAAGGCGAAGTCATTCACTTTGGTAGTGCGAACATACCGGCAAACTACTCAATTCAGTGCAGCCAAATCCCGTCCACCAACTTTGAGAATGACCTCGGAGTCGCAATTAGTCCTAGAATAACTGGTACGGCCGTGGGTTGAATGAAGTCAAACTCTGTACCCAAAAAGAGAGAACCCTCAGAGGACAACTCACTTAGAATATAACCCATAATGGTTTCAGCATGTTAAACGAGAACCGTACTCGATACAACGGGTTGAACGGGCATCATACTCGCAACAGCGGATTGAAATTTTTCCCAAGGAGGTTGCAAATGCGGTCTGTGGAGACTTAATGACTTAAGAAATATGTTGTGTCTTAATCAAATTTATCCAGGTATTCAGTCGGGAGCGGTACGGTTGACACCGTTAAGCGTAGACGTGGCAGGATACCTCCTTGATCTTGACTCCCAGCTTTCCAGTCTTAGTCAGCCTCACTCGACACTATTGGATAATGAGACCAGCAGAACCAATCCGACGTGCAAAGTTAAGGTGAGGACAGCCTTTCCAGACTACGTTCGGCTGAAAAGGCTTACCACGTTTTGTCTTATAAACTATCCCAACACAATAAACACTGGTTAATACTACAAACACTGGTGAACCAATCCACAGAGTGAGCTGGAGCGAGAACAAGGCGATGTGACCAGTGCTTATAGTTTAGTAGTTTGTCTTGGGGTATGGACAGCTCTCTCAGACCAGTCCATGGTGACTTCCCGACACGTTGTCTTCACCCCAAAGTAACTGGAACATATCCGACAGTTGAGGTTGATGAAACACTCAAATGGTGAAATAACCATTCTGATATCATACAGGTCTGGTGCCGCTGCATCTACTTGTGGATGAGCTGGGCTCCCAGCCCATATCGGGAAGCTGATCCGCTTCCCAGAATGTTGTGACGAAGGAGTTTCCTATACCCTATCACAACTACTTGAATGGTAGACACAGCTGACAAGGATCTCTCGCGCAGCCGTTCCCTCATCCTCACATCCTGACGTTGAGCCGAGAGAGACAAGAGAATAGAGTAGAACGCTGGGAAGCTAATTGATACCCAAGCATAAGTGGTGTACTCACCTGCTGGAGATATTTTGTGTGCCTTTCAAATAAATTACTACAAACCTCAAAAAAAAACATAAGTGGTTGATGGAGAAAATCTGTAAGGAGGCTGCTTACATTAGAACGGGTGTGATGAGAAAATTGTCTGCTATTGCCGATTCAAATGTTATTGATTACTCAAATGGAAACCGCTGTGAGTCCTTACATATGCTACAGAAACACATTAGAGGACAGATGAAATGGCAATTTACATGCGTTATTGGTTATGGTTGCTGAAATACTGTTCAAAAAATCTAGTAGCCTACAATATCATCATAATTAGAATTTTACTCCATGAGTGTTAATGTATGTCCATGAGCAGTTTATACTCTCTGGAGACAAACACACACTGGAAATCGAAAGTATAAAACATCAAGGTGACATATACTGAACACTGGAATAACTAGGTACGTAAAAAACAGTTCATCACAACATACATATCATAATATATTTATTCCGAGTCGATCTTTTCAAACATCACGCACTTTCTCCGCTATTTACATGTGTAGGATTGACATCTGAAGTACCGTAGATTAGTCAAATACAAGTTCATTGTTCCAATGTCCTATTGAAAAAGTTAAACAAGGACCTACTGAAAAGAAATGGAACAACGAACTTGTCTTTTAATAGTCGGCAAAGTGACTAGACTAATCTAGGGTACCTTGGGATAGACATCAGATGTCTATCCACCGAAGGTAAATTTATAAGAAATTGCGTGATGTTTCCAAAGATCGACTCTGAATAAATATACTATGATATGTATGTTGTGATGATTCTGTTTTCTTACGTTGTTATTCCAGCGTTAGTATATGTCAGCTTGATGTATTTTACTTTTAATGACCAGTGTGTGTTTGTCTTCATAGAATATGAGATGCTCTTGTGCATACATTAACACTCCTGGAGTATAATTCTAATTGTGTTTATCAGTTGATCTGTCCTCTAAAGTGCATTCGTAGCATATGTAAGGACACACAGCGGTCTCCATTTGAGTAATCAATAACATTTGAATCTGCTATAGCAGACAGTTCTCTCATCACACCCGTTCTGATGTAAGCAGCCTCCTTACAGAATTTCTCCACCAACCACTTATGCTTGTGTGTCAATTAGCTTCCCAGAGTTCTAGTCTATTCCCTTGTCTCTCTGTCCCCAACGTCAGGATGTGAGGATGTGGGAACGGGGGTCGATATGTATTTAGAAAAAAATCTTCTCATAACTCTAGCGTTTCGCCGATCATATTTGAAAGTTACATTAGCTTGCACAGACCGTTTTCGCTGCTCACAATTCCTTCAATAACCTTATGGACCTCATCCGCTGCAATCACCAAGGTCCAGGGTGTCAATTGATTTAATTTTGCAGTTAATTAACACAAATGCATTCCCATTTTACTCACGTTTGATAAAAAGTTCGTCATCATCTGAGTTTTTTGCCAGTTCACTGTAGTGTTTATCAATTCAAAGATACGTGTAGGCACAACTTCCTGGTTTTATAACTTATTACCTCTATTTTGATCTATGTATTTAGACCTAGGTCATTCATGGCAGCCCCAGAGCAATACATAACCTTCATTTGGTGGTCACAGAAGCCATCCAGTTCCCACCGTCCGGAATTGGAGAGCATCTTATTAATAAAACTCTTGATTATATCAATGACATAAATAGTGACAGAGTATCTAGATAATGACGTGATGGGTTGAAAACTGTATTTTTCGCGCTCTTTTCGTAATAAAAGTCCATCAAATAGCGTAATGTTTGTGCTGTTGCCTTCGCTATATCCTAAACACCACTTACAGCAAATAGTTGTTCAAGGTAATGTCATTAAATTGCCAACATTATCCGCCAAATTTGTTTGCAGGAGATCGATTTGACCTCAGAAAGAAATGTCACTACAAAAACAGCGGTCTCTGAGCATAAGGAACGACGCTGCCTTCATTTGCAGGCTAGTATACAGTCCACGTTCTTGACCAAACGGAGCAGCACTGCACAAGTTTGGACAATTTATCATGCAAATTCCAAACTATTTTCCTGGATCCTGGTCGAGTTTATGGAGACGTGTTTCGTCGAAGAGATCCTGAGCAGTTACGCTTAATTTCCCAGTGGACTCTCTCGAACGTGTTTGAAGGGTCCCTCTCCAATGGACAAAGATTTCTTCTGACCCACGATTTCAGAGTTTGGGTTAACGTGTTTCAATTTGTGCACCTAATATTTCTCCCGATGCAAAAATATTCCATATAAATTAATTCCATTTAGACGAAACTTTTGATCGCGATAACATCTAAATCAACGTTGTCATGAGCTACAAGGCCCTGAGTGAGTAAAAAAAATTAAGGATGGAATGTTAATATATTTTCGTCGAAAATTGTGTTCTATTTCCTGTATTTCATATACTAAAATTGCGCGTAATCATATCTAAACCAGACAATGTTGTGTCACAGATCAATCGATCATATTTATAAGGTATTTTGTTTTAGCGCTTGGTGATATATGACGATGATATTTTGATAGCAATGCTAGTGCAGGGTCCATGAATTCAGAGACCTCAGTCATGGTGCGCACCTCGGTATAGTGTAGGATACGCGTATCTAAGATACACGTTCGAATTCACGACAATTTAAGGTACACCGAAAGCCTACCCACACTAACAAAAACCTCCGTTACGATAGTTACCACCCTACCAATCACAAAGCAAGTGTAATACGTTCCTTGAACAACCACGCGAATGTCATCTGCGACCAAGAACTCAAAGAAGAAGAAGAAATAACGATACGTTCATCGTTGATAGCGAATGGTTAACCAAACGGTGTTATTAAAAAAATTAAGAGGAAGATTGAGGAGCCCACTTACCTCGTTAATCTCGAATCAACTACCAATACCGCGGCTACTCAAAGGAATGGTTGTGTTACTGTGCCATACATCAAGGCTGCGTCTGAAAAAAAGGACAGAATATTGAAGCCATTTAACGTTCAACGATGTAACAAACCATCCAAAACATTGAAGAGTGAACTTGGTAAAGTGAAGGACAATAAGGAGGCCGATGAACAAGTAGGAGTTTTGTACCGGTTACCGTGCAGCGATTGGTCAAGCTGCTATGTTGGAGAAACAAAAAGACAACTGAAGGGATGAAAAGATGAACACAAGAAAGACCTAAAGAAGGAAAATAAGCTCTCGAACTTGTATCATCATGAAAGAGGTACCGGTCACTCCTTCAACTTTGAAGAGATGCAAGTGATTGGAAAAGAACAAAACAGGTTAAAACGAAAATACCTCGAGGCTGTGCAGACCGTTATGAATCCAACTGCAATAAACCGATCGGTGGATTTTAATTAGCTTTACCATCCATTACTGCCGCACCATTGGACAATTGTTTAAAAATGTCGGCAATAGTTTCAAATAGGAAAAAATGTTGTTTGCATCCAACTTACGAAGTTCACTCCCTTAAGAA
>SDVV010001629.1:0-25097 GCA_016164225.1 Gammarus roeselii
TATATATATCACCAGCTCCAATAAAAAAGATGACTTAATTTTGAAGGGTATATGTACGGCAAGTGATTAATGGTGCCGTAAACTGACGCCTAGAGATGAAATCTGTCCATTAGACCGGGTCACGAGTGGAGTGCATCTCGAGATAAGATCCTTGTATGACTGTGACGGATAGAGGTGAATCGATACGCTAGCGACCCAGTGGTATCATTTCCAATTGGCTGCTACTGTATAGCTGTTTATACGGATTGAAAATACGTGAACGTATAATTTCAGTGTATTTTATTTGTATCATAAATAACGATGTGTCTGACGTGACTGTGAAAATATATACATACATACAATGGGAAAAAAGCGCTTGAATTCAATCAAATACTATAGCTTTTGTTCTATATTAACAAAGAACCTACTTAATACTGCATTCACTTTTAAAGAACCTGTTGTCAAATTTATGTTTGTTAACGATCGAGCAATGTAAGCTAGTTGGAATTACAACAGTATCTTCAGCATTAAATCACACCCTAAATAAGTTAATGTTCGAGCAATACATACCCATTGAAATAACAGCGGTGCCTGCGACACTAAATAATAAGATTTTCTTGTATAACATTAAAATGAATAAAATCCTACACATACAGTCAACCTCCTATGTACCAGGCCAACATTTCTTGCGGATATGCCAAATCAATAAACTATACCAATAATTCCTAAAATAATACTTACCCTTACAATACCTATTTACAAACCGTCAAAAATCATAAACAATAACCAACAAGCTCCAGGGCGATTTTGGCCCCCATATCTCCAAGCGTTTTTTGCCCCCCCCCTATCTCCTGGGCTGTTTCGGGCCCCCTATCTCCAGGGCTGTTTCGTCCCCATATATACTACTTGCGACTCTTGTATTCACAATGAGGAATTTGTTTATTAATATTATGTCTAGATGAGGAGCCCTGCTTCTCTGTTGCAAGGCTGCAACTTGTTTACAATCCGTCTTGCAAGACGTGCAATATCCGGAGAGTGTGAGACGGTCGACAATCCAGTGTAGTCATATTGTTTGGAGTTACTACTAGCTTTGTTTGTAAAGAATGTGTTGTTGGTAAATAACGAGAACATTGGAAGTTATACAAGTACTAAACCCAGTAATTCTGAATTGCGGTTTTACCCCTGTAATACAATATCCTTCCTAGAGACATATATGTTTGGGGTCCCTCCAATGTGAAATTTTAGAACTTTGCAAACTTATTACGCCGCAACTATTTCACGTCGGATTTTAGCTCAGATTGAGCGCTACGACTGAGTTAGGCGCAATTACGGTATTTTACAGTGCTTTTCTGGAAATTTTACAGTCTCTGAGAATTTCCATAGTATGTTTCTGAAATTTGCTCCTCTAAAATAAAATAGAAAACGAGTGTTTTTCCTCTACTATGACTGTTTGCGGGACGAAGATGGTGGTACTGTAGATTTTTGTTCAGTTTTAAATCACAATAGCAATGGTGGGAAAAGGTACAAGTCGGTTGGTCTCTAAATGAAGAAAATGATCTAGGTTTCACAGATTATATTTCAATTCATTCCATTTTGACTGTAAAATAAACAATTTATTTGCATGTGAATAGAGAAAATATTTATTTTCAGGCATTCATCTAAATGTGTACAGCAGTTATCTAAAATGTGCAGTTTGCTTCTGCAAATTGGACAATACCAGACAAAATTTGCAAATTAAAATTTGCAGAGGCTGGTCACTAATTTTTCCAACAATTAAATCTCTTCACTGTTCTCGTGTCACTATCCGAGATAGATCGCAGCCCCGTTAAGAAAACTAATATCATAGTGTAAATACATGTTATTTGACGATGCAGTAAAAAGTTGGGAGCTATTGGGCGATCGGTTTTCGAGATATCAATTCTTTGGGTTGATTCTATGTGACGTCGTACACTGTTTTTTTTTTAATATTCAGAAAAATCGTTCATGACGTCACGAACTGTCAACTTGAAGGGGTGAAACTTCGAAAACCGTTTGTCCCGATTTTTTCATTTTTATTTCCTCATCACTGTATCGACACAATAATATTAAGTTTGTTTGACGGAACACAGAGTCTTCAAATGACTTGGAATTGTTTATTTGAAATTGCAAGACCGTAATGTAAAAAAAAAACACGATCACGAAAAATATACATTACGTTTACAAATAACTGCTTCTTCATCAATGTCTATAATTATAAGATTCTTCTTCTGCTGGACGTAGTGGTATCATGAATTCCGTAGTTTTTAAAACTCGCATCGTTTCTGAAGGAATATATTAATAAATGGATATATATTTCACCGTATATAAATACAGCAACTACAGTTGATATGTGCACAGCAGGTGTAGAAGTTTTGATAGTAGAAGAATGCGCAAGAAATGCTGATCATGTGGCGTTGACAAGAGAGTTGGTGAAGTTATTTAAACTGTCTCCGCGGAAATCATCAATGCTTCATCCCCACCACCATAATTGCGACTGAATCAGTAACATCGACAAAGAAGACTCGTATTGGATGCAAAGTCATCCACTCGACTAGCAGCAAAGAACTATTCTGAAATGATACACAATCGTATGAAAAGGAAACCTTATTAATTGCCTCTTGTGTACGAATTTACGGGAGACCTCATTCAGTGACAACGACAACCTCAAATTACAGAAAGTTTTATTTTCGAACGAGATTTTTTTATTGAAGGCACCCCAAACGCATCCAATTTCTGTAGCATATTAAATAAAATACGGGAAATAAACTTTATGCGAGTAGCGTAAATGGGGTAAGTTCCGAATCATAAATCATGCGGTATGAGTTCCAAGTGCGGGAGGGCAGTGCGCATCGGGGTAGAGGTCGACGCGGCGAGGCGGTGGTGTAAATTGTTTAGTAATTGTATAGATGTATATAATGTTTATATTATGTGTGTATTGGTTGGATATATTGTATAGGGGGATTGTTTAGCTGTATTGTAAAGGTGGATCGTTTAGCTGTATTGTATAGGGGCTGCTGCCAGGCATCTGGCAGTGGTCAGTGTTATCTTATCTCTAGATCAGATTTCGAAATTCTTGGAGTACCCAAGGTGTATTGTAAACTTCTTATATGTGTTTATATAGATAATGTATATATTTGTACAGGTATTTTATTGGTATTGTATCAGTTAGGTAGGAGTTTGGTTGGATGTGCCTCTATCCTATCTTATTATCGTGATCAGCTCCGAGTGCTTAGTGTCGTACGCGGATTTGTATCTCAGAAGTCACTATCGAATGTAGGTTGAAAACGATGTTAATGATCGCAAGTTTACGTGTTTGTATGAGATTCGTAATCTTATTTTCTTATGATTATGTCATTTTATTTTGTTTCTTCGTTCACAATTGCCTATTACTGTAGGAATAAGGTTGAATTATGATTATTTCTGTTTATTTATTGTAAGAGTTGGTAATGTATATCATGACATGATATTTACGTTGAATATTGGATAGGTTTTGCACGGGTATCGATAACTAACTCGTTTGTCTTACTTTTTAATGTAGGTTTGGGCATTGGTAGTAAATTTGAATAACTATTTTTTTCCTGAGTATAGCATTTCGTATGGTTTGTATGTTCTCTGTAGCGTATGACTGTTGAAGTAAGTTTTACATTGGATTATTTCATTTAATTTGTTATAAGATGGTAATACATGCATAGATTTCACGTTAATGAACAGGTTTATTGGATGGATTTGGTGTGTGTTGCATAGTTACTGTATTGGTTGGTTGGTTTGTCTATTGGATGTTTTGTGTGGGCCCCTATCTTTGTTAGTATCGTATCTTTTTATCAGCGTCCAGAGTGAGGGCGTTTTATGTATGGGGAAGGAAGGCTATCGCGTGTGTCTTGCTTTTTAATGTGGGATTTGGCATTAGTAGAACATTTGCACGGCCATTTTCATTATGCGTAGAACATCTATTTGTTTCGTGCGTTCACTGTAGAGTAATACTATTTGAATAGAATTTTGACTTTGCTACTTCAATGTATTTTTTCTAGATTTAAATCAAAGATAAGTTTTTAGGTGTGAAAATGAGATTTTAGTCTTGTTTAGAATTTCTTGGGAGAGAATTGTTATCCACATATAAGTGTAGAGCTTGTTCACTTCATTTGTTATATTGTGGGTTGGTTGCAGGTTCAGGTGTTGGTATTTGATTTGATCTGTTATTATCATTATCACATGAATATTATAGTTATACCAAGAGTTACTAGGGTTGCGTATTCACTGCAGGGTATTCGTTTCGTAATATCACGGCTTAATTTTGTTAGGATGGTCATAATGGTAGGAATACATGGTTTAATGGTAATACTACTCATTTCTTTTTAAACTGTGATAATTACTGTTAGGTTTTATTTGTTGATAAAGAAATTTGAACGGCTGCTGTTATCATTATAATCCTATGAGCAATACATTTATATGTATTTGTTATTTTTTCATCAAGAGTTGGATATAACTATATGAACAGAATCTTAATATGATTATTTGAGTGTTTTTGTTCTTGAGTTAGAAATTATTGGTATTGTTTTTAAGTGTTCATGCAGGATGTTGGTCTTGTTTTAGAATCCTTGCATGCGGATGTTCATATATGTCCAAAAATACTTTAGCAGCCGTACGTATAAGCTTTGCATACGTCACCAGTTGGTAATAACTATATTCGACACCGCCTACTCGTTTAAGCGTCACCTTTTTAAACCTTCACAGCGGCTTACGGTCGTGTGGCTTACAGACATCTGTGTTAATATTCGTTAACTTTGCTGCTCGTTTCTTTTACATCACTCTTCAAATAGCGATCCAATCGCTGTGAACCACATCGTTAACGCCTGTGACAGGCGCCCACATCGTTAACGCCTGTCTTTTGTACCGTCTCCGAGTGTTGCATCAGCCAGGGAATTAACTAGGTATATTTCCAAATTTCACTAATGTTCTCATGAACTAAACCACAGAAGCAATATTGCGCGTCTGTTTGCACAATAAGGTGAGAAAGGTTAGGTTGGAATAAGCTGAATTTGCTCGTTGTTAGGTTAAGTTAGGTTATTTTAAGTTAGATTTGATGAAATTAAGTGACAATTAAACTCGTCAGGAACAGTCATAGTCATTCCATTGGGGAATTCTTATTATTCGCTCGTCGATGTGTTATTCATTAGTAAGAATGTAGCGCTTAAGTAAAGTAAGTTGGAGCGCATCAGCAGTGATCTCTAACAACTATTACGCACCCGGCTGTTAGCTGTAACGGTAGAAGCGGTAATGTCGGCAAGTATAAAAAATATTTGATGCCTAAAAATATCGAAGGATGAAATGAACTGCTTTGTTTTCGTCGCTTGCTGTGATAGGCATATTTGAAACGAGTTCACGAAATAGTTTTCTGTTATGGCAGCAGCGGTTTTGTGGGTAGCTGTAAAAAATATTAGCTCAAATGATACGCCCACAACTTGGTAATACAAACAAAAATAGTTACAAGTATTTTTTGAAGTATCATATTAAACATGAAATGGTATTACCAACTAGAAGTTGAATGGTCGAAATTTATAATACTTGAATATGCTGGCATATGAATTCAATAATTTGATGCAGAAAACAATAAAACGATATCGTTATTATCCGACGATAACAACAATAATAACTATTCAAATTTTATGTAAAGGCCTAAACTAAGCCTATAATAACAACAACATTGCCTTTCCAAAATCTTACAAAATCCTAGTAAAATATCCAACGTAATCAATCTTACGTTACGAGTAACCAACATACATTACTAACGTTGCAACAAATCAACTGATATAATCCTATTACCAATTCTTATACCTATAATGATACCCTACAGTGGATAAATCAATAAAATGCTGTATTAACCTATCAGGACGCGGAGTCATGATACATCGCTGACCTTGTAACAAATAAACTGAAAAAAATCTGTTCTAATACCGTGCAGTGTTCTTTCAGTTTATTAGTTACAAGGATGACTAATACTCTCCTAGGGCTTTCTGAAAAAAGAGAAAAATACCATCGTTTCGGCAAGGCATCTTCATAGGAAGATACTTACTGACTCAAAAATGGATGAAATACGTCGAATCTACGCCGTACCGTAGAGTTGAGCGCTTGCTTGCTTCTTGAAGCAAGTTCGTTTTTTGCATATCATGGGGCGTGGGGTGAGTGAATGCTCCCGTTGCAGCTCATCGGCTACCGCCGCTTAGTCGCCGGCAGGCTTTCACACGCACTACGTAGTTAGCAACTGTTATCTATCTTTTGTTCTTTTCTTTTCCCTCCTATGGGAAGGAAGAAGAGAAGACTACCATTGCGTCGGTAAGGTCCCTCCGTAGGAGGATACGTACTGACTCAACAACGGGTGATATCGTCAAACCTACACCGTACCGTAGAGTTGAGCAAAGCTCTCCTCTTGGTGCGGGTTCGATTTTCGTATACTATGGAATGTGGGGGTGGATGCTGTTATTGCAGCTCCACGGCGGGCGCCACTGAGTCACCAACAGTCCTTCAACTGCACTAAATAGTTCATAATTGTCTATTTTTTTCCATTTTTCTTATTTATTTTTTCTCTCCCTACAAGAAGGGTAGAGAAGGAAAAAAAATACCATCGTGTCGGTAAGTTCCTTCCATTGGAAGATACTCACTGCCTCAATTATGGATGATATACGTCGAATCTACGTCTTACCGTCGAGTTGAGCAAAAGCTCTTCTCTTGGTGCGGGTTCGATTTTCGTATATCAAAGGGTGTGGCGGTGAATGCTGCCGTTGCGACTCACCGGTGGTCGCTGTGTTGCCGACAGATTAAATATAAAGAGTAAAAGTATATGGTATCCCTCTGAGTTGAGCATCGAGTTGAGCAGGCTCTCTTCTTGAGCGGTTTCGATTCTCAGGACAACATTGTCCCTGCATCTGCTTGTCCCGTTGGGACAGCAGATGGCCTTGTAGGCTAGCGGGATGGGTGATTGCGAGTGCCGTTACTGGCTCACACCCAGTACCGGTGGCCCTGACATGGGTTTAGGGGTGGGTGCGAGTCGCCGTAATACCTCTCACCCGGAAGATCCCGGAAAGAATAATCTTACCGAGATGCAGTATCATCAATCTGTGTGTATTTTAAATGTATTATTATCAGTCTGTCTGTACTTGCAATGTGGTATTATCAGTATGTCTATACTTGCAATGTTAATGGTAGAAATGTTCCGTTTCGATATGGAGATTTTCAGTCGCTTGAGTCGAGTTGGTTAGCAATAATAATCATTACATTGTTACTTATAATGAAATTATGAGTAACAATTAACAATTATCCTTACCAGCGACTGTGAAATTTTTGTAACTTATAATGAAATTATTGGTAATAATTTAAATTGTGAAGGGAGCAGTGTCATGCTTCTTCCCTACATCCCTATAATTATAGTCTTGACAGCTCCTGCGAAAGTCGTGTCGTTCTCACGTTAAATGATTCACTTAGCCCAGTGCTTGTCAAGCGCGTTTTTGAACGCATTCACGGATTCAGAGGCAACTACCGCAGTTGGTAAGTTGTTCCAAATACGCAAGATCGCACGGGAAAAAGTGTTTCGTTATAGTCGTAGCGAAACGTTTTTCCACAAGTTTGTTGGCCGACAGGGCTCATGTTGTTGGATCTCATCAAGTATTTAAAGGTTTCAATGAGCTGGCCCCTCAGCCTTCGTTGCTCGAGAGAGATGAGGCCAAACTCTTTCAGCCTATCCTTGTAGCTGTGGTGGCGTAGCTGCAGGATGAGCATAGTAGCGCAATGCTGGATTCGTTCTAGTGTGGCTTTGTCCCCCCTCATGTGTGGAGACGAGAATTTAACTGCATGCTCGAGGTGGGGACGGATGCGGGACGTGTACAACGACAGTACAATGTCCATCGTTTTGCAGAGAAAGTTACGGGAGATGTAACCAAGGTTACGATTTGCTATTTTGTAATTTTTTCCTACCTGAGCATCCCATTCCAAGTCGAAATTGGGACGACCAAGTCTCTCTGCTGGTCAACAGTTGCAAGATCGCTTCCTGCCATCGTGTGTTTGTAGTTGGCATTACGACACCCCAAGTGCATAACTGTACATTTTGCAACATTGATGATCATCTGACACGCTTCCGACCATAGGACGAGTTTTTCAAGATCTTGTTGAATTTCAACTCTGTCTCTCTCCCTCCATGCTGCATGGCAGAGCGTCGTGTCGTCAGCAAATTTCGATACCTTGGACAGAAGCCTTGCATCAATGTCGTTTACATAGATGAGGAAGAAGATAAGACCCAGGGCACCACAGAGGTATCAGAGATCAACTCGGAAATAGCCTTGCCGATGCTGACTCTTTTCAAAATCGATCAGTTAGCCGACATTCTTCCCTGAGACGGAAGACTGCTCTCATCACAATACGTGGACGACCCACAAATAAGCTACAGGCCCATCAACCTCAAAACAATTCAACATGAACTCCAGAAGTGTCTAAACCTAGTCGGGAACTGGGTTTCCCTAAACGGATTCCGATTCTCGCTCTCTAAAACTTAAAGCCTGCACTTTACCCTTGTGCCCGGCTTACACCTGAAACCAGCCCTAACGCTGCACAACACACCTCTAGTATACGAAGAAACGATAAAATTCCTGGGTCTTGTGTGGGACCCTAAACTTACGTGACGACCCCACATTGCAGCCCTGGCAACTCAATGCAAAAGGTCGACGGTACTTATCCAATCGGTAACATCCCTAAAGTTCGATGCCGACATGGACACCGGAATGACATTGTTCAGAGCAATAATACGATCGTGCATGGACTACGGAGCCGTTGTCTACAGTTCAGCAGCCAAAACTACTCTCGACCCTCTCTCGACCATCGCAAACAATGTTTTGCGTGTCACAACCGGCGCGTTCCGCTCCACCCCAATCGAATCCATTAACGTGCTCGCTTACAAACTTCTACTTCCGCTCCGGCGAGATAAACTTTCGCTTCAATACTATTTTAAGACTAGAAGTCTAATCAACTGCCAGGCAATTAGCCACATCACCGACATGACCGATGAGCGTCTTTTCGTGGCTAAAAATAACATATCACACGTTTTCCCTCCGTGTGGACAACCTGCTGACCTCGCTGAACATCAATCGTAAAGCTATTAAGCCTTCATTCTCCCACCGAATTCTTCAAATTAACACACCAACATGGATGATCAACCCACTACCGGCCAACCTGGACCTGTAAGTGTACCCATAAGCCACTACTCCAACAGTAGTATATATATTGTCCAAACTGTCAAATGAAGTAATAAGATTGGGGTTGATTAGCGGTGGGGCAAGGGTCGGCCGGAGTCAGACGGCAACACCGAAACTGGTTCGGCGCGTGAGTCAGCTAACGGACGGAGGGGGGGAGGAGCGGAAGGGGGGAATGACGGGGCTGAATGTCAGGCTTACGGCCTAGATTGGCAATGTGTTATGTTTTTAACATTTTGATTTTTATCGTATTTTGATATTTTTTTTGTATATATATATATATTTTTTTTCTCTCTAGATGGTTGTATTGGGATATAATTGGTCACTAACTGTTGCTCGTTAGTAATATTTATTCGGTTCTGGAAGGGATAGTGTTATAACAAGTTTCTGGAGGGGTGGGGTGTAGAGACCCCTAAGCAAAAAGTTGGATACGCTATGGCAAATTAGGTGTGTTTGCTCGTATCTGTTATTTGTCTTATCAGTCATTTCCGTGGCATAATTGCTATGTTTGCGTGAATGTTTTGTTATATATTTATGTCTGGATTATGATTCTATATATTTTTCTGTTCATATATGCTTGTGTTCCTATCTAATTTGGGGTATAATTGACTCATTCAGAGGTTATACCCCCAAGAAACATAATTCACAAACAATACACCCATATTTAGATTCTGCTCAGACTCAGCCCAGTCTTGTCGGTATAGTATCACCCTTCAACTCTCCAAACAATCCTTTTGTAAACCGGTCATATGCAAAGCGGTTCTCTCTCTAGAAATCAAATTACATTCCTCCAACAAACGGTATCGAATGTTGCACACCCCACCAAAACCCTCTCAATCCAATCTGCCGCCAATTATCTCCACAGCTATAACTGATCAGCGCCTCCCCATCATCTCCATATCAACAGTTCCCAATCGGTACCACTTCACCAGCACCGAACCAACAGCTACTTATCTACATCCCTTAACATCACCACTCGAACAGCTCGCAATAAGCAATCTCTCATCATCCCATTACCTATAGCTTCCCATTAGCGGCTACGTATAACCCCATACCAACAACTTCCAATCCGCTCCTCTTCATCTTCCACACATCAACAGCTCCCAATCAGCGTTCCCCAATCATCCCACCCCAACCGCTCCCAACATGCACCCCTTTATCATTCGCTCACTTGACAGCTCCAAATCAGCGCCTCCTCATTACCCTCACACCAACCACTACCAATCAGCGCCTCCTCATTACCCCCACACCAACCACTACCAATCAGCGCCTCCTCATTAACCCTACACCAACCCCTACCAGTCAGCGCCTCCTCATTAACCCCACACCAACCACTACCAATCAGCGCCTACTCATTAACCCCCACCAACCACTACCAATCAGCACCTCCTCATTACCCTCACACCAGCCACTACCAATCAGCGCCTCCTCATTAAACCCACACCAACCACTGCCAATCAGCGGCTCCTCATTACACCCCCAGCAACCACTGCAAATCAGCGCCTCCTCATTAACCCCACATCAACCACTTCCAATCAGCGGCTCCTCATTACACCCACAGCAACCACTGCAAATCAGCGCCTCCTCATTAACCCCACACAAACCACTACCAATCAGCGGCTCCTCATTACACCCACAGCAACCACTACAAATCAGCGCCTCCTCATTAACCACACACCAACCACTACCAATCAGCGCCTCCTCATTACCCCCACACCAACCACTGCCAATCAGGGCGATGAGCCAACTCGGTTGACACTCCCCTTCCAAAACAACTCATCACCAAAGAAGAACCAAATGTGGTCTCGGCAAGCAGATTAGACATTGTCTCAGCCATTTCCTCACATGAAAATACAAATTCCTGTGGGAACGATAGCATAACGTTACAGTAACTCAGGGATGGTTAGAAAAAGTTCTGCCACATTTCCAGCTACTTATCCACACATCCATCGCAACAAAAATATTCCCTCAAAATTGGAAACACGCGCTCATCAACGCTATCCGATAGACCCATAAGCCTCCTACCAGAACTTCCGAAATCTTAATGTATGATTGCACGTACGCTTCTTGATAACATAGAGGAATCAAAACTGATCACTGACTGCCATTAAGCACGCATACGAAAAACCTCTATTGAAGACGCACTACTCAAAGTCTCCGAACTCATACACGATCTCATCACTCGTTCTGCTGGACCTCTCTAAAGCATTTAAACGTGTAAATCGGGACATCTAGCTCGTGCCAAAGCTTTCAGAGAGACACGTGCCAAAGCTTTCACTGTTTCAGGTTTAAAATGTTTCAAAAATCTACCGGCTGACATTCAAATTTGCACTATCTTACCATCTTTCAGACAAAAATTGTCTGTTAACAACTTGTTACGATTAACAAAGAACTGATGACGACAAATAATTTTCTGCGATTTGCAGAATTTATCATTCTGTCAACAGAATACAAACATAATTACGTACAGTGATACTTAGAGAATACAATGTTGATTTAACTTTTCATCGTGTTTGTCTTCTCTACTGCTCTTTGTTTTTGTCTTCCTACCTCAGCTCGTTCTGTCTATTTGACTTAGCAATGTTTTGGCCCTGAAATATGTTCACTCTGTTCACAAGCAATGGTTAGCTCGTAACTCATTCTCAGTCACGTATCGACTGTGACTCTTCTCTAACATCGTTACTTTGAATATACCCGGCCCGGATCACATTGGCGTGCATTGCAGCTAGGAGCCTCAAATTCCCGCAGACCCAAACCTAAACTAACAACCTTCGCTACCCATAGAACTAGACCAATTAAACTAATTATTTTACAAAATATATATCTTCTGATCGCGAAATTATGTGCCGTGAGGATAGAGTGCGCTTTAAATATACTCTGCTGCATATATATGAACGAGTAGCAGCATATAGGTACTTTTAAAAATAAACTATAACTACACTTCCACGAACTTGAGCGTGCAAAAACTTTTGACCCGTAATTTACACCCTCTGTATAATTTGTCATTTGGTCTATTTGCTATTAATGTGTGTCATTAGGTTACTATGGTTTTTCTTGTTGCCTAAACTTGCACTTCCTTTTATTTCGTACTTGCAGGAACCTGTTTGAGTATCAGACAAGTTTTGAGGTCAACTTCGTAATTTGTGGTTGTCATGTTAACTTCGTAATCTGTTGAAATATGCTTCACTTGTGTGTCAAACATTACGTGAGTAAATATCATATCATTGCTCATGATGGACATTTTCTACTCTTAATGATTATAATATAGGTAAGTGTAAACAGTTTATTTTCAAGATTACTAAAACGCCAGTAGTTCTTACTATTTTAGTTCTT
This sequence comes from Gammarus roeselii, assembly GCA_016164225.1. Classification (NCBI taxonomy): domain Eukaryota; kingdom Metazoa; phylum Arthropoda; class Malacostraca; order Amphipoda; family Gammaridae; genus Gammarus; species Gammarus roeselii. The sequence continues at coordinate 12,564 of SDVV010001629.1, forward strand.
TATCTATAAACTAATAGTTCAAAGGGACGCTTTCTTTCGGCGTGACATGTCGGCCAATTGAGAGTAGACAGTGTCCTCCGACAATGTCTAGCGATTATTGGGATGTAGAAGTGAATTTATGCACAACCTCTCACGAAGACCTGGTACACATTATCTATGTTTTGGGACCTTTTTGTAATTTTTCCGCCTGTCATTATACCTGAATAAATGTGGAATCCTAAAATCCTGTCCGTGACATATTCATGTAGACTAATAACGCGATTATTATTAATAATAATAATTTATATTATTATTGTTAATATTATTATTATTATAATAATAATAATAATAATGATAATAATAATAATAATAATAATAATGATAATAATAGTAATTTTTAGTATTATATTAATTAATGATAATAATAATAATATGATATAACTCAATAGGAATGACAACACGTCAACCACCAGCAAGTATAATTTTGGTTACACGTATTTCTTTCGTTTTCGTTTGTATGAACTAACCTGGTAGTCAGTTGATGTAAATTATTTTCCGAGTTGCGCAGCGGTCGGCAATGACATTTGAGATATTGCACAAGTAGCTATGGATGGAAACCGCTCCGAGAGCAAGCACGCAACTACACGATTGTTGCTGGGGCCCTGAGATCATTAGCTACAGCACCTTTTGTATGCATAATATGTTCACGTCCGAGTAAATCGTAGTTAAAACTAACATGTATCATTTTCAGTTTCAAGGTTTTATCTTTTCAATTAATAATCCGCTTATAATTTTTACAATCATGTGAGTATTAAGTGGTTTAAATAAATGTTTTGGGGCTACAGCACAATTTATATCAGTGGAATGGGGTCTATTTAATAGCATGGCAATCATTTGAAGCGTCAAAATATTCTAACATACTTTCTGGAGCGTATTGGTAATCACCATCCAAAAAACTGCGCACGAATGACTAGGGTTTTGGAGAAGAAGGTCAATCGCCCATTCTGCTTATGTGAACGTGTCCTAGTACTACTACAGCTTAGCGCAAACTCTCCGAGCTGGTCTACTTCCGTAGAACATGTGATTGTTTGTTTACAATAGTTTAGCTCCCTAACAAGATAAAAATTCTGCTCATTCATATGATCGCTAAATTACTTGGACCAATGGTCGCATTCAGCTGTTGACCTTGAACGCAGCAGCATGGAAATTTGATTACAGTCTTCTTGGTCTACAGAGCGCTTTCTGAAAAAGTAATAACAGATGGCTTAACGCTAACACTAACCTAGCAAAACGAAGTGGTGAAAGTTTCAACTCTAGTGCACCTTTAAGGCTCCTAAGTCACGTTTTCTAGTCGGATCTGTTGTGCAAGGTTAGGCGTTAACACCCGACTGAAAAAATGCTGGAAATAAATAAATAAATCAAATTAAAATCTCTGTATTACGATACAAAATGAACATCAAATCTGTCAACAGAAAGATCAAATTTCCCATGAAGTTGTCTTTATTTGTTAGCTAGTAGGGGTACCTTGAAATGTAATTCCTGCGGAAGGAATGGGTGGCATGACTACGACGGAAACATTTTTCCTGAAAGTGTTGAGTATGAAAAGTTTACAACGGAATGTGCTCAGGATGGAAAGCTGTTATCACCTAATATAATAAACTGGGAAAATACAGGGTGGAATGATGATACGACGGAAAACGTTTACAATCGAATTCTAACACCCTAGGGCGCATAAAAAAATGCACCGAAAGTGTTTAGCACGATTTTTTTTGGACGGGAAGTGTTTTCGCTTGATTTTTTTTCCCTCGAATGCTATACAACGGTAATAATCTTGGCTAGGAACTATTCCCAAGTCATTTGACATCGAAATGTGTAGCATTTAATTGTTTTTCCCAGAAATGGCTTGGAACGGACAGAGTTTACTTCGGAAAAATCTGGGCATTAGAAGCCCGCCGGGACTGTCCGGCTTTAATTGAGTTCAGCTGGGTGTGCGGTTCTCCGACGAAAAATTAGTTTGCTGCGACTGGCTTCTAACAGGAATGACAATTACCGTCCTGGACGTTTCCACCGTAAACACTTTTGGTGCAATATAAATTATCGGAAATTGTTTCTAACTCCCAGTCCCAAAAAAAAAAACATTCCAAATAATAGCAGATTCGATCGCGAGCACTTCCAGCGATAACAAATCCGTCGTAAATATTTTATGTTCTGATGCTATCAATTTTCGATGCTATACACTTTCCGTCAATTCCCTTTCCAAGCAAAAACAGTTCATGCCAATGAACAATATGTTTAATTGTCTCTCACGCTACATGTTTTCGATTTAAAATTTTTCTTTCGTAAACACTTTCGGTCGAAAACAGTTTCCAACGAAAACGAATCCGTAGAATCATTTTCGCCGTAAACACTTTTTAGGCTAAATAATTCTAGCGTAAATACCCCGCCCTAAGGAGCGGTGTCCTTCAGAGAGAGCAACCAGTTTGGAGTAGCTAGTCTTTGCTGCCACATGTAGAGAGAATGGATGGTGGCGGCCAGGCAGGCACCCAAGCAAGTTGTGGATGACACATCGAAGCGTGGAGGAGGACCGAAAGGTTGTAAAGAGCAGAATCCACGATTGGGATTAGCAAGGCATGACCATGTACCCTCATGTCTACCACATCCACGACTTGTATCAGCAGGGCATGACCGTGTACTCTCATGTCCATCATACCCACGATTTGAATTAGCATGGCATGACCGTGTACCCTCATGTTAGTAAGGCATGACCATGTACCCTCATGTCCACCTCAATGGAAAAAGGCAGTATTATTTAAACGATTGGATAGTGATTAGAGGACTCTCCGTCGACACCTAAACCTGGCATTATTACAAAATAATAGCAATACCTGGTGATGTATACACTGCAGTAGAATTAGACGGAGATAATTCCGCCACAGCAGCTGAGGAACTAAACATCGGAATAATCAGTAGAAGGGGTTTGCTTCTAATCACAACATTATGACTTCTGAAATAATATAGATGTAGAGGACAGTAGTCCCTACAAATGGTGTTAACAACGCATGTTGTTTTAGTGTCTAATTCAAAAAAGGGCGCATATTAATAGACTAACATCGTTGGAACATCCAGCTATAGAATGTCAGTATCAGAATGAATTTAGAGTTTGCACAGAGGCTAAACCCAAAGGCTTTTGGGTTTGTGCTCATTTACGACACGGTGCCGAACGAACGGGTAAGCAATAATTTTCTAGTGCGCAACGTTCCTATAAATCAATAAAAGTGCAGTGGGTAGAAGTGAAAGATACGTGCAAAGTGTTTTTAAAACAAATTTCAAGGGATCAAGCAATTTCATTGTTTTGGTAGCCATTAGATATCTCTGCCTAAATAGGGCAGGCTAGAAAGGATGACTGCATAACGTGGCAGTATGAAGCCACACCCCAGCATACAATTTGAGCCACGATCACACGGAATGGCTAACTTCCAGCAGGGCTGGATTGTTATCGATTTTTAATATAACCCATAAATCATGTATACCTCTCAATTCACAATATGGATGCCTATAAGTTCAGTGAGCCTCTTACCGCTGTCAATAGTTATTAAGACCTGTGTACACTCGTCTAGTGCCGCATGGGTGTTTGTACACTTAATTGTAAACTTGATTTTTGTAAAAATAGGATTAGTATACTGCTGAATTTGGGCAAAGCTGAAATATTTCCAGCATGTTCCATAAAATACTCACTGGACTCTGGTAAAAACCATGAACTATATGAAATAAAAATCTTCAAAAATTATGTTGGCTAGCTACATGTTCTGTGGTGCCGTCATTCATGAATTTGCAGACTCACGGCAATTGTCCGGATCAGATTCTTAATTTATAAACTTTCATAGTTATAACTGAATTTATTACAAAGATTAAACCGTTACTATTTCATGACTGAGGTACCTATAATTGAATCTTCGTCTATATAATTTAACTGAGCAAATAATTAATTACTTGAAGGTAATAACTCAAAGCTGATCTCATTCCAACCTATACCTATGATAAAACTTTCATTTTTCCTTCATATTATAGTAAATAAATTGAGTAAAGGCCTCAAAAGGGGCAGGCAGAGTATTGTAAATTTAGCGCTTGTTTACCCTTGAGGGTAAATGTTAAGTGGGATACCTTTCTTTCAGCTCCGTTGCTGGAGCAGCCAACTGGCTGGGCAAAAGAAACCAAGGACATCAAGGAGATTCTACGAATAAGAATCTCAGTACCAAGATAGACCTGGTGACGCCTCAAAAACATGCCGGACCCGTCCCTGTATCTCTACCTAGGGGTGGAACTTCCAAGGGACAAAACTGGCATCTCTCTGCGACCCCTGATTGAAGGGCTTGGACTAACGGTGCAACAGACGGCCGACCAACTGGCTCGAGGACCATCAGCCATCAGTGCAGAACACTGTTGGACAAAACGCTGCACTTCCTGCTCACGGACACAAGGTGGTCACGTTCTGAGCCTTGTGCCCCCTTTAATTGCTTGTATTGCCTAATGAATCATTTTTTCTAATAATTTAAATATTAATTTCCTGTTTGACTATCATTTAACCCTTCATGGTTACAGCCTAACTGCCAAAGTAAAATTTATATACACCTACCTACCAGCAATGTCATTAAACTTGAACTTTATCTTTGGAGTAACTACTGTAACTGTACAACAGTGATAATCAAATCAAATCATGTAATCCCATAGAATGTCTGGCTACAAGAGCGTCATTAAACTTAAATATTGAAACAGATGAAAGCGTGAATCCTTCGCAAACTACCTTGTAAAAGAAAGTACTAACCTTAGTAATCTTGCTAGCTAATATCCTCTAAATACACACTTCTTACGAGTTACATCAAAAGTGGTTATATAGTTCTCCGATGGCCATTAGGGAAGATGCATTGATTGCGAAACATGTCAATTGCGAGAATTGAGCCTCGAAAATCTGGGCGACTTCATTTACATTTAGTCAGAATCATGAACAATCTATGTGTGCAGTGATGGTTCGATGTAAATAACTGTGAAAATTAGGGAAGATGCATTGATTGCGAAACATGTCAATTGCGGAAATTGAGCCTCGAAAATCTGGGCGACTACTTTTAGATTTAGTAGGAATCGTGAACAATCTGTGTGTACAGTGATGGTTCGATGTAAATGGCTGTGAAGATTCGGCAGTAATATGAAATAAAATATAAATTATTCAATGGTTACTATCAATTGTTAAAAATATTTCAGCCACAAAGATTAAGTATTAAAAGTTGACGCGGACTTAAAATTAATGCAACAAATAGTAAGAAAATACATTCAATTCATCGGCTGTCCCACAACTCTTGGGAACAAAAAAAAACGACGCAGACCAAAATTGAATTAGTAAATAAATGTATAATTTGCCTACCTATTCTTCATTGATGTATGAGACTTTCCAGTTCCTTGCATCCGTCCACATTAGCGGTCATCCTTCCATACTTTTCATCTGGCCTGTGGCAACTACCTAAGTTCTGCGAGTCCCTCATTCTATTATGAAATGTGGTAAATGTCTATTGATGTGAGTCTAATTATTTTACGAGTTGGGCTATGCGACAGAATGCACATTGGCACCAAGGCCTCTAATACGACAAGTTGAAAATATTGATTTATTGAACTAGTGTACAATTATTAACATATTTACACTGATGACGCCACTGTTATATGATAATAGTATGATCAAAAGCGAGATGATTGGTCACTACAAGGAAACGACAGCAGAAGGAGAGGAAAGGCAAAAAAATGCTGTTGACGTTGCCTCCATGAATTTAATATGCAGTCAAAGAATTGTATCAATTCAAAATCAAACAGCCGCTAAGTAGGGGAACTTAACGGATTTACTTTCTTGCTAGCCGGGACCAGGAGGCGATGCCAGTGGGCGTCATTCTTGGTGGCTCTGACTTGAACCTGGCGCGAGGACACTGTCCTTATTATCAGCGTTAGCTTCGTCCATGGCAGGCAATGGAGTGCCTGCTTGGGGTCTTCCCATTTTACTCGTGTTTTTGTAGCCCCCATTGAAGTTATTCTTTGGGAATTCCGGCTAGGTTTCCAGGGTCACAGATGGAGGAGGAGGAGTTTTTTGGTGAAAAGAGTACGCAAAAAAGTAAGTTCGGCCACACAAACCGTTAGTGCATATTTTAACACATTTAATTTGTTAAAACTAAATTATGACCTTGAGCCGAGTCGGGTCACCCATTGAAAGTTTGGTTCCAGTCAAGTAACCCGTTGAAAGCTTGGTCTCAGTCATGCAACCCATTGAAAGCTTGGTCCCAGTCGGGTAATCCATTGAAAGCTTGGTCCTAGTCGAGTAACCCATTGAATGCTTGGCCCCAGTCGAGTAACCCCTTGAAAGCTTGGTCCCAGTCGGGTAACCCATTAAAGGCTTTGTCCCAGTCTTGTAACCCATTGAGAGCATGGTCCCAATCGGATAACTCATTGAAAGCTTGGTCCCAGTTGGGTAACCCATTGAAAGTTTGGTCCCAGTCGGGTTACGCCGTGAATGCTTGGTCCCAGTCGGGTAACCTATTGAAAGCTTGATCCAAGTCAGGTAACCAATTGAAAGCTTGGTCCAAGTTGGGCAACTCATTGAATTCTTAGTCCCAGTCGATTAACCCACTGAATGATTGGTCCCAATCGGATATCCCCATGAAAACTTGGTTCATGTCGGGTAACCCACTGAAAGCTTGGTCCCAGTCGGGTAACCCATTGGAAGCTTCGTACCAGACGGGTAACCCATTGAAAGCTGGGTCCCAGTCGGGTAACCCATTGGAAGCTTGGTTCAAGTCGGGTAACCCATTGGAAGTTTGGTCCCAATCGGGTAACCCATTGAACGCTTGGTCCCAATCTGGTAACCCATTGAGAGCTTTGTCTGTAGTTGGTGGTAAAATAGACTGGTAAGCATCATCTTGCTCATGGTGCTCATTCAAATAGACCGAATCCTGGGAGCTGACATATCTAAAATGTAAGTTTCAGACAAAACAAGTTTAAACTGTTCCGCTAGCGGCAACATTGAGTATGCTTGCTGCAAGGCACCGAGAACCAAAACTCACTCATTCGACAAACATTTTTGGTGTGTGTGTTCCTGCCAGAAAAACGGGGTAAGTATTTTAGTGTATGTTAAAGTTTCATTATCAGCTTCTTTTTAAGCATTTAGGGGGCCTGTAATATGTATATAAGCATGTATATAAAGACATTGTTAATTTGTGGACTGGTCAGTCCAGATTACAGCACCAGGCTGAAAGTGATGTGGCCTGATTTAGTGATTATTATAACTAGTGTAATATAAGGAGACAAAATATAAATATTTGAACGCAATCTTAGATTATTAATGCCCTCTCCTAGTTTCATGCTTAGAGCTAGCTAAATATATTCTGGTAACTGATATACATTTTGTAATATGAATAATGTCATAAACCATGTGGCAGCCAAGTCTGACTGTATTTTGTGTCAGCTAGAAAAGAATTTCAGCATGTATATATTCCCTATGTACCCTGCTGAATCATAATTCCACACATATTTCATATGCAGTGTTATAATTGACAAAATTGGAATTCCATTTTAGAATTAAATTCCATAACAGCCAATTCTAATATATGGCGAGTCATTACCACTCAACGGAGTCAGACTCTCAATTCTTTAATTTGTATAACAATTTGTGCTGACTACTTAACTATACTTGTGGGTCAGACTGAGCCCAAATTTTCAATTCACCGATAAAATTGAAGGCAAAAATTGTTGCCTGCGGCTCCAGTGGGTGAACTTAACGCGGTCTAGAAAAGGAGACTTTACTCGTGTTAACGGAGGATTTCTTCCTCAGTCTCTCACCGGGGGCCCACCAATGGGGGATGACAGGACCAAGAGTGAAAAAAAACGGTCCCTACCAAGAACGCCACAACATGCCCTGGATCCAGCTATCGCAGTCATCCCGGCAGAAGGCGTCATTCTTGGATGCCAGGTTGAAGACCAAGCCGGGGCAGCCCAAACAATGGTGCCCCACATTTATGGTCTTCCAGTCCTGGTCTCCAGAGGAAACCACCATAACTAGCTAAGTTTCCCACTGCCGATTTGTTTGTCTTGCAATTACAACAACTTTAATTTACTTATCAATTCATGGGGAAAATTAGCTGCCTTCTTATTCATTCCCTTCTTATTCTTTTGTTGCTTTTACTTGACAATTTTGTGAGTATCTGAGACTGAAAGCCATTGTAGCCGCGGCCTAATACTGAAAATAATTCTCACTACCGACATGTGCTTTCATTTAAATCTATACATAAGTAAAAGGTATCCTAGTTAAAAAAAATGCCGCTTGAATGAAAATAACTAGTAGCTACCATTCCATTCACATCGAAAACTAGTCCTTTGACCCCAAAAGGACCCAATCGGGTTACCCATTGAAAGCTTGGTCCAAATCGGGTAACCCATTAAAAGCTTGGTCCTAATCGGGTAACCCATATGTCTAGTTAACAGCAGACGCTTATATTTTTATTACCAAATAGAATGAAGGGACTGAGTCCACAGAGTGGAAAGGTGGGCACTACATTTGTGCTATGCTATGTGGGAAATTTATTTGTCTACAAATTCTGAAAAGTGCTTTGCAATTGTGAATAATATGAATGTATTAAATAATGTAGGAAGAATTGCAAGTACTGGCAATGTTCATAGAGACAATGAGAGACGCATATTTGCTGAAATTTGTTTCCAATGTGGACACAAATCCTGTCAGGCTGTCACATGATTGATCACTATCCGTCCCATAAAATTACACTAGCTATACAGAATAATGTTCACTTAACTCAATCCGTATCACGTCATTAACGAAGGGCATTCATAGCTAAATTTGCATCCAAACACGTTTACGTTGTATCTATATTTTTGCAACTGTATGGACTTGGGTCGGTAACCTGGACAAAATATTCTGTAACCTGGACGAAATATTATCAAGAATTGGCGTAGGTTATTCATGTAGATGTATTAATTAGCAAGGAGAAAATGTATGCCTATTCCACATTTGGAACCACAAGTTGTTACTGAGAAGTTTCTATATAACTCAAGAATCTACCCAAATTTTTTGGCAGGCACACGCAGAGTACACTTTCACACGTGAAACTTGATCTAACACCGATCGAATGTATGATGGTTCGTTTGCGTTGCTGCACGATTGCCCGATATTGTCGTAGACATACATACATAATTTCACATGTATCAGCTCCCATTATCCTGTATAGTTGAATGAGCACCAACGAGCAAATATATGGAATATAAGTCCATCTAAATACCAATTATTGAGACAACGTCTCCCTACAGGGTCCATTCACGATGACGACCAACGCTAATTAGTCTGAATAATAACGTGTATTCTGTCACGACCACTCCAGAGGTCGTTCAACTCAATGAAACATAGGAGAAAATACACATTTATTTCCCGATTGTAGGAGTCGATCATCTCTTTTTCGTTGATGGAACAACAAATAGGTGCGCATTAATTTTTGTATCAGCTCAATAAGTTTGAGCATGGATGTTGAAAACATCCTACCTATTGCATATATTTCATTTTTTTAATGTATTCCCATGGGTGTATGAGTGCCACACACGTACGTCAAAAACGTACGTGTGTGATAATCTGTGACTTTGTTCGTTTCGCCTGCATGATTAACAGGCGTCAAAAGCCCCTAATGACTCGGCGCCAGAAACACATCAAGTAACACAAAGTAAGTAAGTTCGTTTCCTATGTTGGCACAACGTGTTCAGCCAAAAAAAAATCAACAGAAAAACAATCTATCATTGCAACGCAACCATCTAGCGGGATTGTCTAGTCAGTTGCATGACGGTCAGCTGTTGTGAGGTAACATTGCATTGTTGCGTCTTTGCAAGCGCCTTGTTTCAGTTCGTTGTGTATTTCAGATTATCAAGATGGATTGTGATCCAAGGGTACCCGTTGGAATGGAAATTGACAAAGTTCTTGACAAATTTACTAATTTTGACGATTTTAGTTCGTCGGCGTTGGAAAATTTGCAAGAAAAGCTCCAAGAGCTGCAAGATCAGCTTGAACAAGGTTTGTTGTCAAAGCAAATAATTTTCAATCACATTGAGTTTATTCAGTGTTAATTTTTATGAATTTGTCAACTTTAAATCTTTATTACGATTATATTAATATTACCTTACCTGATAATGAAATTGCAACTTCTTTAGCTACAGGTTGAAGAATTCTGAAAGAAAATTTATGTGATGTTGATCTTGGGCTACTTTAATTGCTTTCAGATACTAAATTTATTGTATTCCATGGTGGTTAATGTGGTGCTGTTGTATACTATGGGGTTGTCAATTCATAACACATTGAGAGTAAACATGGCATCCCTGAATCTTTTAAAATTGCTTTTGTGTTAAACACATGCGGTGGCGCAGCCTTTGAAAATATTTAGCGTCAACCAGGGTGATTCCTAGTATATAAAAAAACACCAAAGTAAAGGTTTCTTGTGTCAGGTTCTTGAAAATTTTGGCTTGCAAAAGCTAACTTTTGAAAATATCATTGCTGCAGCTCGAGTTTCCAATGGATTGTGGACAAATTTAGTTATGATACTAGAAATTTGTACATATGTGCAAACATATAAAAATAAAGCAGTCCAGAGAGCGTGTGTTTTCCAAACTTTTTACCAAACATTTCCAAACTGTTTTCCTAAACTGTTTTCCTAACTGTTTTCCTAACTGTTTTCTAAATTGTTTTCCAAACTGTTTAGCAAACTGTTTACCAAACTGTTTACCAAACTGTTTACCAAACTGTTTACCAAACTGTCTACCAAACTGTCTACCAAACAGTCTACCAAACTGTCTACCAAACAGTCTACCAAACAGTCTACCAAACAGTCTACCAAACAGTCTACCAAACAGTCTACCAAACAGTCTACCAAACAGTCTACCAAACAGTCTACCAAACAGTCTACCAAACAGTCTACCAAACTGTCTACCAAACTGTCTACCAAACTTTTACAATTACCAAACTGAGCAATTAAACTTTTGCTTGAGACAAAGGAAAGTTCATTTGAGCAAACATTTGAGATCTCGTCGGCCACAAAGAAGAAAAATTTGGATTTTGATGCAATCTTGGCAACCAAGTGAGAGACGAAAAGTATACACTACGCAATTTTGGTAACAATTCAAGAAGGAAAAATGTAACTAGACACAATCTCACGAACTTGTTAAAAAAGGGCTGAATTGCATTTAATTCCAGAAATTCTGCAACATGGAGCTTCAGCACCTTGCACCTTCCATGACTGTTGGTTGGACTACAACTAAGGCGTTTTGCTTTATTCATTTCTGGTTCACCTCAATTGGGTTCACGCTCACCTTGTTTTGTCTCATTTTGCTTGCAAGCAACACGATGCAGCGCCTCCTACTTGGAAACGTAAGAAACCTAGTTTTCTGATGTCATACCTGTCATATTGGCGATTGCTGCATTAACCCAATTAGCTATGCTGATGATATGGTCCTACTGACCCCTCATGTGGATGCTCTTAAAATTATGCTAAATATATGCAAGGCAGAGGCTGCAACACTAGATTATGAGTACAATACTAATATATTATGTTTGAATGCTAGTAAAACTTTGCACCAAGCAAAGGTTCCAGTTCTGTAAGAATAATGTGTTGAATAGTGCTCTGTTGGACTATTGGGACAGTCTTCCATACACAAGTCACTTAATATAAAACAACTGGTGTTACAATGTTGATATCTCCAGCAGGTTTGGAAATTAAAGGCAGTTTGCAATCAGCTCATAAGGAAATTCAACTTCTGTTGACAGACCTTGAAATACAGCTCTTTAAAACCTACTGCTACCCCCATCTACTGTAACTCACTGTGGTGTAAATTTTCACAAGTCACTATCAGTAAACTAAGAATAGCATACAATGATATTATCCGGAGGCTGTTTGGTGTACCTAGAAGAACCAGTGCTAGCTTTGTATTTGCAGCGTATGACGTTGACTGTCTTAAAAGTGCTCTAGATTTTGTGCTATTGAAATTCTGTTAACAATTTATATAAGTGGAATAGGGTTCATTTAATAATGTGGCTGTCATTTAAAGCATCAACAATACTTCAATATGTTTTTTTTGGGCTTATTAATAATTGTCATCTGAAGAAATGCGACGAATGGCTAGCGTGGGAAACATTTCTCATACCCTGCCAACTAAGACATTCCATTGTTAACCCATGTGTATATGTGTTTCGATAGTGGACGAGGCTTGGTGTCGTGTTTGGTTTCCTGGGGTTTAGCCGGGGAGGGTAACACATCGCCCCCCTTTTCTTCACCCCCGGTCCCTTGAAGCGCGGGAAACGACCTCCCTTCTCTCGAAAGCATTTCTGGACTTATAAAACAATTGAGAATGAAGTAATGCAAATAAGTATCGATAAAATATATGTTGAAGATGATGAGGTTATTATAGTAGCTAGATATAATATTTTGAGTGGAAGCGTTAAACCTTTGGTCGGAGCATCTGGGCAAATGAACCTACCATCGC
>SDVV010001630.1:0-25093 GCA_016164225.1 Gammarus roeselii
CTTCACATATAGAGTTGTCGAAGAATGGAACAAACTTCCAGCGGAGGTTGTAAACAGCAATACAATCGAAACGTTTAAGTCGCGGCTCGACAAGTTCTACATAAATCGCCGATAAATAGCTAAACCGTTCTATTTCCTGTTGTTATAAAGAAATTAGAAATGGCACATGAAGATCTCTTTGACGTTCTACTTCAAAACTAATTCTCTCGCCACCATAAGGCAACCTAGTTTGGGCCAATAGGCCTCTTAGTCGTTCTACTCCAGAACTAACACTCTTGCTACCAAAAGGCAACCTAGTTTGGGCCAATAGGCCTGTTGTTGTCTTCCTACACTTGTAAACACTTGTAAACACATCAAACTTCCTCTTCACCAACATCTCACCAATCTCCCTCCTCTTTACATCATTCGTACTACAGCCACGCACATTCAGCGACCCAAACAATAGGGTTCGGAGAGGCTAACAATAGGGTTCCTCCCCCCGCTCGTCTTGCCGTCTTCGAGGAAAGGTTTTACAGAGAACGTGAATCGCTCCGCCCCGTTTAGTCGCCTTTTACGACACGCTGGGGTTGCGGCAGCACGATTCTACTCCCGGCTACGGGGCGCCCTTTTAGTCGCCTTCTACGACACGCGGTGGATACCGTAGCAAGATTCTAAAGCTTTGCTCTATTTGGCGCTGTGTGCTGTCACCTGACAACATCAAAGCAGGATTCCAGGCTACAGGCATAGTCCCTATCGATGGAAGCAAGTATAAAATAGACCGATTGGACAAGATCTAACTAGAAACCTATCGCGATACGGAAAACCAAAGGACAACAATTACCAGCCTCTGCTTTACAATGAAGAAGGGCAATTAGAAGCTGCTACGAAACAGAAACTTCAGCACCAATGCAAGAGGAGCTATAACCTGGATGCAGTTCCTGGAATATACCATCCACAATTCCACTCCCTAGAACTTCTACATCCAATCAACAGGCACCCTCTTTCACGTTCCCAGTACAATCACGACTGAGACAACCCCTTGCGGTCTTTTGCGAGCTGAAAAGCTTGTCTCCAGAAGGCTTGAACATTTTTCAATTCGTTCATGAATTGTTATATGAGGACCAGGGTAACACCAGTAGGCCCGCTGAAAGCATTGAGGAGGTTCTTCAATCAAGGGGAGGAAGTGCTTAGCAGGCCACATAAAAAACCTCCATGTTATTCCTATGAGCGCTCAAGTGATAACTCATGCAAAGTGTGTGGAAAAGTATGGAGAAAATGGCCGAGAAGAAATCAACAGTAGCAAAAAAGAAGCAACCAACCAAGAAGACTACAACCCAGAACACCGCAACCAAGAAGACGACTGGGAAGAAAACTATGACATACGACACGTACTCCGACGCCTTGACCACATCTGTGTCTAGTATCGAGACTGATGTGAGGGGAACATCATCAGACATTTCCCTAACAGACATTCTCAACAAAATCCTTTCAGACATCGAGCATGAAGACACCACATCTACAGAAAGACAACGAACAACAGAACAAGCTTTAATTACTAAGGAATCGGTCAACAAATATGTTGCGATAATTTACACAGAGTCACAATTTAAATACTATTGGGGAATGATCGTCAACACAACTGAATCTAATGAACAGACAACCGAGATTAAAGTAAGCTTCCTTAAACAGAAAGCCATAGGCAGTGACCCTAACAAGTGGACGTGGTACGAGCCTGCGAAAGCAGAATCAAAGTCTTTGATGTCAAGCATTTGTTATATGGACTTACCATTCCTTCTGTTAAGCATAACATTCCCACTTTCCCTGTTAGTGAGGCAAATGCTCTTCTTCTTCGTGTTGGAGAAGATGAGCACCTTTAATCACATCAACCATCAGCATTATCAAACCTCGTCATCCATCTCATCAGTAATAACATCTCATAGCATCATCCATCTCACCAGTCATCAGTTATAAAGTTCATTTAGTGTTAAAGTTGAGCGCAGCATCAAACAACTTCAAATATGTAAGTATTCAACATTTTTAGGGTTCATTTTACCATGTGGGGGTGATCCAGATCACCTGGTGTGGTGAAATATGAACGTTCATATGCCACCACACATGGTTAATTTTTCACCCTGATTTGGGATTAGGGGAATCTGTGAACCCCCGTTTATTTGAAAGGAAAAAAAAAATGTACAAGACTAATTTAGAAATGTGTAATATGTAATTGAAGTCTAATTTGGAACTGCACCTTATGGCATTTTTCATTTTTTTCTAGCACTGATAGTTTAAGAATTAAACCCTTGTTAATGATTTTTTTTTAACTCCTCTGACTTTAGTCCACATCAGCTAGCCTATCAATGTTTCTGGTAAATCTCCTCTGAATAGACCCGAGCAGTTTGCAGTCCCCACAGTATCCAGTTTCCAGACACGAGATGCATACTCGATAAGTGGGCGAATATGTGATACGTATAAAGGTACCATAAACTCCGGGGACCTACAGACAGGCGATCTCAACAAGCAGGTTGCCAGCCCACCAGCCTTTGCAGCCATCACACGGGCATGATGGCGGAATCTGAGACTCGTATTGACACTGACACCTAAGTCCTTCAAGTGCGGTGACAAACTTCAATGCTCTACCTTGCAGGAAGTACTGGTTAACTGGGACCAAAGCATCAAAATCAATGCGACCTCTGTAAAAGCACAGCACAACACACTTGTCTGGATTCAATCCAAGATTCCAGGACCTCGCAACAGTCGACTGTATCCAAACCACTTTTAAGTGACTGAACACTGCGGACGGCAGGCGTAATGTCCTTACGTGAGTATCTTAAGTACAATTTAGAATCATCTACAAATGCCTTAAACATGCATATAAAACCACTTGTAATGTGATTGATATATATCAAAAACAGTAGCGGACCAAGGACAGAGTCCTGAGGAACACCACTTGCCACATCAACTGGGCTGCTCACGCTGTCACTCATCACTCTGCCAGAGAGAAATGCCACAATCCAGGCCAGCAATGAGTTACAAACACCCAAAGATTCTGGCTTAGATAGAAGCACACCATTACTCAGCACATCGAATGCTCTAGAGAAGTCAAGCATTATGACATCCACAATATGTCCCTCATAAATCCTCCTTCCAACACCATCGTATGTCAACAGTAACTAGTCCTCGGTGCTACGGTTACTTCGAAAACAATACTGATGGAATGAGAAAATATTGTTGCTCTCAAGGTACTCAGTCAACTGAGATACAACTATTCTTTCCATTGACTTGCAGTAAAGAGAGGTCAAACTCACAGGTCTGTAATTGAGTGGATCAGTGTTAGATTTAGCCTTGAATATTGGGACAAGAATCGATTTGCTCGAGACTTCAGGGACCCTTCCTGTCCCCATTGATTTAAAAAAAATCCAACAAAGAGGGAGGGAGAGTTCATTTGCGCAGCTCCTCAGCAGATGCTGGTGGAGGCCATCTGGGCCCATACTGGAACTGAGATCAATAGCCAAAAGGACATGCCAGCCCCCTAACCTAGAGAAGTTGGGCTGCGGCGGCAGCACACACTCCTCATCAACACGATCATCCTCAGATGTAAAAAACAGATCCAGTATATGGTCTGACTGTAAGAAAGTGGGCTCCATAACTCACTGCAGTAGTCGGAGAGATGAGAAAATCTAAAAATTGCATGTCGATTGACCGAATGTAACTATCAATTAGATCCGAGGACCAGTCGATTAGTGGTAAATTAAAATCACTTGTGATAATCACCTCTTTGACAGGACAAAATTCAATTAAAAGTTTACCAAGGTGTTGTAGCACGGCTACAATGTTCGGAATGTGTACCTCAAACACCAAAAACACAATGTCCTAATGCAGATATAATGATATCCATGCTTATGAGTTGTGCCATGTGGTCACCCCTCACAGCACGAGTCAGCAACGGCGATGAAGGACGATGCAACGGCAGTCAGCAACCACGTCTCACTGATGGCTAAGACATCAATACTCTGCTTCAAAAGCAACTCTGAGATAAATCCACTTTATTTGCTAGAGAGGAGTTGACATCAACATGCCCCACTTTTAAAATATTAAAATCAAGTGAAAAATTACTGTAGCACAGCACTGATGAAAAATTTGCTCGGGGACTTCAATACCTTGAACAGAAGCACCACCTCCTTGACCAGACAGGGCAACACCACGACTATTCACGTCACCACCACGGTCCGACGCAGCAACAGCACCACCAGACTCAGAAGCACCCCAAACATCTACAGCACGATCAGCTGCAGCAGCAGCACCACGACCAGCTGCAGCAGCACCGCGACCAGCTGCAGCAGCACTATGGCCAGCTGCAGCTACACCACGACCAGCTGCCCAGTTCCAGCAGCACCACTACTAGCTGCAGCAGCACCACGACTAGCTGCAACAACACCACTACCAGCTGCAGCAACACCACAACCAGCTGCAACATCACGACCAGCTGCAGCAAAACCACAACCAGCTGCAACATCACGACCAGCTGCAGCAGCACCACCACCAGCTGCAGCAGCACCTCGACCAGCTGCAGCAGCACCACGACCAGCGACAACAGTACCACGACCAGCTAGATCAGTACCACGACCAGCTACAGCAGTACCACGACTAGAAGCACCGCGGAGTAGTTGTCCCGAAATGCACCCAGAGCAGCGGATCAGCCCTGCCACGAGATTGAGCAACACCAGCACCGCAGGCCAAAGCTGCCGAAGCCAAGCCTCTCCCACGCCCACCCACCCACAGCAGGCTTCTTCTCCTGAACAGCTCCTGGCGTTGTTTGTAGGTCAGGTCTCTCTGGATAAAGACACTTTCGCACCCATCGATTCCTTTCAATTTCCTTGCATTCATCAGCGTCTCATTCCTGACATCGTATATCTTGGCTTTGAACATCCCAAGCTGACCACTAACTCTACTGACCTCATGCAGGGCACATTCAAGCCCAATCAGCCGCTTCACCACACCCTGTAAACCAGTCTTCACAATAGTCACACTCTCACCCAGGCCTCTCAAGATAACATCCTGCTTGCGCTTCGTCTGCTCCTGAGCCTCACGCCACTCTTCTCTGACAATAACATGAAGTTGTGCAGACCTGGCACGATGCTCAGATGAAGCTCGCTCAGGAGCATGAAGTGTGCAATCATGATTCGGGGCAACCTGTGCATTGCTCATCAACGTTCGAACCTGTGAGGAGAAAGCTGCAAGTTGACGTGGGTAAGAGTGAAATGATGAGATATTCGAAAAATGTCGATGCAAGCAGAATCAGCGGTCTCATATATGAAAGAAGTTGAGAGTTTTAAGTACCTAAACTCTCATGTGTAGAAAGCTGAACTAGTTCAAGTTGAGATGAAATCCCGAGCGATGAAAGGTTGTAAAGTGTTGGCTGCACTGAAGAGTGTAATGAGCAGTAAGACATTGGGTATGGAAGCAAAGAAAGTGTTGTATGAAGGGGTAGTTGTTTCAACTGTGCTCTACGGAACTGAGACTTGGAGGGCGATAGTAGAAGAAAGAAGCAGGTTGAATGTTTTAGAGGTGATATGTTTGAGGATCATGGCTGAAGTGACACTCAGAGATAGGATCAATAACGACGTTGTTCGAATTAGAACGGGAATGTTGAAGAAATTAAAGGAGACTTGGTTCACGTATTTGAGATGGTTAGGACACGTGGTGAGGATGGATGCTGGGAGATTGGTGAAAGCAAAGATGAGCAGACGTAGGTCTAGGTAGACCGAAGTTTGGATAGATGGATAGCGTGAGGCAGACGTTGGAAAGGAGAAACAGAAAGTGTGGAGGCAGCAAGAGAGCGTGCAATGGATATTTGTGAGTAGAGAATGGATGAGTTTTGATGCGGACCTAATGTGCTTTCCCGCCCTTAGCGTCTCGGTGAGAAACGGATGGTCGTGGGTGAGGGATGGCCCGGTTACTCTGACACGCAGCAGGGGTAATCAAGTTCTACTGTTGGGGGCCTTGCTGTTAATACTGACCTCGGACTCCACTCCTGACCCGAAGTGTGTGTTGCGGCGGGGTCTCCCAGCCAGACCCTTTAGCGCCTAAGGGCTGAATTTCTGTCCGTGTGAGTATGAGAGGAGTGTGATGTACTTATAGCCGTCGGCCATCCTCCTATTTGTGGGGTTCAGCGTTTGTATCTGTAGAAGCTGTAACTGATACTATGCTGTCTTGTACTGCAGCCTTGATCCTCGGAAGATATATTGACTACTTCTCTGCTTACAATTCATTGCTTTTTCAGGCAGTGCTCGACGCTCGCTTGAACGCCCGTGTTGACGACATGTTGCAGAACGGCCTCTTGACTGAATTACTAGACTTCCACGAGCATTACAACCAGGCTCGATTGAGGTCAGCAGCCACTTCTGTTAAGGCCCCCTCTGTCAGCGAGGCGCCTTGTACATCAGAGTCTGACCTGAACCTCCCAAGAAGGTCTTCGCACGCATCAGTGACGAGCTGCTGCAACCCGGTTGATTCATCTTCTGGTGAACCTTTGGTAGCAGGCACTTCCTCAAGCACGTCTAATAACGATGGAATCAATAATGAGGCCGAGATGAATTCTGAAACTGTAAATACATTAGATAATGCGAACGCTCTTGACGGCACCAAAGCTTATTCGCCCTCCAGTAGACCTTGCACTATTACTGGTGATATAGCCGACTTAGCCGTTGGACAAAAATATTCTTCCTCATTTGATGATGACACGAGAAACAAACGAATGAAATTGGATAACGAGTGCATTGCCCGACCTATTACAGAGACTCTTCCTATGTCTGCTGAGGACGCCGCTGAGCTTGTTTCTCCTTCCGCCGTCATGGACAAACACCCGAATAATACTGCAGAAAATATTGACAAGGCCTGTCATCGAGGTTGTGCGCCAGGTGCTCGTTTATACCCCATACACGCTGATTACTCTCAGGGGATATTCCAAAGTATTGGCTTCAAGGAATTTCACGAGTACTTGGTGCTGCCGCCGGAGGAGAGAAACTCAGAACTCGGGGAAAAACTACGTCAAAGTGGAATTGATCTCATGAAACTGGTAGGCGTTGTTAAGATCTTGTTAGCTTTCTTTTGTCTCGACACTTTTCGACAAAGATATTCCAATATCTTTTTTGAAATTGGAGCATGTTTACAAATTCTAACGTTAAGTCTACTCGCAAAAACCTGTATACTTACAGCTATCTGTTGCATTGTCTAGCTTTCGTAACAAAGCCATGTTTAATTGATAATTTAGAAGTTGGGTAAATACAGTATCGTGTCTCTATAAGTCGTTCATTACTTCAAGTTTACGCGCTGTTTTCTGTGACTTTTGCTGATTAATCTAGGCCTGTTGCAACATTTAAGGATCATTTGTGGAGGTTCTTAGCTGTTTAATTTTATTCATCATGATGTTGGGGGTTGAGCTAGATGATTATGTGCAAACAAGTAAATTCAATCAAGCGCTATGAAGGTGTTGCGTTTGTATAAAGTAAGCTAAAATACGTTAAAAGCAGTTCAGAGTTTCTATGCTGACAGCAGAACGTCAGAGTGGGGAGCGAGGTAAGCGAAATTGAGACTGAGACAAGGCTGCGTTATGTCTCCCTGGTGGTTTAATTTCTACAGGGATGGAGTGGTCAGTGAGGTGGATGCGAGTTATTGGGTCGTGGCTTAGTGCGAGATCGAACGGGCGAAGTTGGTAGTTGAGTCGGTTGCTGTTTTTGCGAATGATACGGCACTGGTGCGGATCCTGAGGAGAAGACGTGTAGGTTGGTGGCGGAGTTTATCTGTGTGTGTGAGAAGAGGAAGCTGCGAGTTAACGTGGGTCAGAGCAAAGTAATGAGATATCCGAGTAATGTTGGTGCGGGCAGAATTAGTGTCCTCCTAAACGAAAAGTTATGGGAGGAAATTCGGTGTTTGAAATACTTGGACTGTATTGTGGAGAAAACGGAACTTTTGGAAGCTGATTCCCTCGTGAAGTGTTGGTTGCACTGAAGAGTGTTATAACTGTAGGACGTTGGGGATGGAAGCAATGAGAAAGTTGTATGAAGGAATAGTTTTACCAACTGAGACATGATCAATAACGAGGTTGTTCGGATCAAAACGGTGATGATGAAGAAGTTAGAGCACAGAGTAGATTCACGTGTTCTGAGATGGTTCGGGCACACGGTGAGGATGGACGAATGTAGATTGGTGAAACACCAGTGATGGAGGCGGAGGTGAGTGGACGTAGGCCTAGAGGTAGACCGAAGTTTGGGTGGATGGATGGCGCGCAGTAAGCGTTGTGGAGGAGAGACATATGTGTGGAGAGAGCAAGAGAGCCTGCAATGAATTGACGTACGTGGAAAAAGGTTGTTTCGTAAATGAGTTTTGACGCTTCCCTGATGTGCTTTCTCGCCCTTGGGGTCGCGTTGATACGGGATGGTTGTTGTTGTTGCTGTTGTCGTTTCACAAACCCAACTCCTCCAGCGATGGAGGAGCCACAGCCGGCACAAAGCCCGAAGTCCGGGAACCCACCGACATGCGCCTGTTGTGAGTGTTTCAGTACATCCCTGCGGAAGTTGATGCTGTCTCGCAGGCGTTCCCACAGGTCACGTACCGAAGTGATATTGTGCTTGAGAATCCGCCGGTACGACGGTTGGGCATGACGTCATGACGTGCTCGACCGCGTCGGGCGAGCCTCGGCATCGAAAACAGAGATCGGATGAGACTTTCCCCAATAAATGCTGGGATGACTGAAGGGCTGTGTTGTGCCCGCACCTCAGCCGTGACAGGTGGACCCTGTCACTCTCGGGCAGCCCCAGCTCCTACAAGTCTATCTCAGGCATGTTACCATGTGAACCGTGTTGACTGTTAACCCAATGCAAGAACTGTGAAGTGTGGGTAGATCTGTTTGTGCATAAATGTGCTGTATGTAGAACGGGGAATGGTCATGTGGAGAGAGCCGAATTGTTTTGCCGGTGTGTTGTGTAGGTGTCGATTGGTTGGCGTGTGTTTAATAGGTTGTGACGGATGCGCCGGGTCTACAATCTTGTTATAAAGCTGAGTCCCTCTTATATCAAGATAATGTTTGAGAGGGAGAAAGTTGAATTTCTCATGCAAGTGAGAAATGGGTGTGGTTTGTGTACAGCCCGTTGCCATGCGCAAGGCTGTGTTCTGCTTCCGTTCTAGGGAGGTGAGGTACCAGGTCGTGTTTGCGTAGGAGAAGATGGGCCTAATGAATTGTTTGTACAGTGTTGTAATAGATCCTTGGAGTGACCGTAGGTGGTTGTGGTAAGTACCCGGAACACGTTCAGTCTTGGTCTGGCTTTAGTGCCAATGTTGTTTGTGTGAGGTTTGAATGTCATCACCGTGTTATGAGTGAACTATCATTGTAGTAACTCATTATAATGATGAGTTACTCCAAAGATAGTTGTAGTGGGACTGTGGTGTATGGGAGTGTTGTTGAGCGTGACGTGAGGGTGGATGCGGTGTTCACTGTTATCTGATGTTAATAATGTCAGGAAAGAGTTGCTTGCGGATACCTTTATTCTGTTGTAGTGTCATAGTGACCTGGATGGCCGGTCACTATGGCGCAGCAAGGGTAAACCAGTTTCACAGTGGGGCCCTGCTGCTGACACTGACCTCGGTCTGCACTCATGACCCAGAGTGTGGGGTGCGGGATCTTCCGGACAGACCCATTAGCACGAAAGAGCTAAGTTGTTTGAGTGCGAGAGTATGGGAATAATGTGAGGCGCGCCTTGCCGTCGGCCACAACCCTTCCTTGTTGATTCGGCCTTGTGTCTGTATCTCTAAGTTCTGTTTACCTACAGCTCAACCTGCATCCATAGTTCCAACCTTATCTAAATTAAAGTTGCACTTGACTAAACATGCTGGAAATCAACATGTTTTAAATTTTTATTTAACCAAAAACCTCCTACATGCACCGCGCTCTTTTGTTTCGTTACGATGAACATGCTGATTTTTATTCCAGCGGACCCGTCGCTACGCTCGTCGTCAGGTCAAGTGGATCAAGAACAGGTTCACCAAAGATTTAGAGCGGCTGGTGAGTTCAAGCAGAGGAGCAGTTGAGGGTTTTAGACCTTGGGGAAGAGTGCCCATGGATGTTTTTAGGTTATGTTTTAGCTAGTAGGTGAGCAGCCAGGAAAGGGTAAAAGGCATGGTGTGATAAAATAGAAACTGATGGCAGCTTTATTTTCTGGACAAGGGAAAAAAGGCTGTGAAATTCAATGGTTGGGAAGGAATGGTAGACGAAAGTAAACAAGAGAATCTGGCGCGGCGGAATGACGGCTCCAAGTTGTTCAACCTGGATGCAACAAACGGGCGAAGCATGGCTGGCCTACGTCAGTTACAATTGCGTGAAAACGCTTCTAACACACCCGAGTTCACCAGTAATAATGTTTTACTATAAATTTAGGCTTATATTTGAAATTCAAACTAAACTAATGTATTTAGCTAACATAAACCATTGTTTGCTAACCGTACGATGTGCCAGTAAGGACATTTGGAATTGAATGAAGGGACACTGAATGCATGCGACTATCAAGTTATAGGATTATATGTGAACCCAGACTCGCGGAAATGGGATACTGACTGTTGCGGCTAGTGTTTGAATTCCTTTATGGAATATATCCATGGTTCTCAGTGCCAGATACAAAAAAAACTGTTGTTGTTGCTCAACCCCGACTCTCCCTGCGATGCAGTAACCACATCCAACGCGCAACACAAAGTCCAGAAACCCACCGACCTGTTCATGTTGGAAGTGCTTCAGCTGATGCAGGCATTTAGACTATGCCAATATCCCTGAGGAAGTTGATGCTGTCTCGCGGGTGTTCCTACAAATGACGTACCGACGTGATACTGTGGTCGAATCGGCCGGGTGCGACGGCTGAGCACGATGTCATGACGTGCTCGACCGTGTCGGACGAACCCCGGCATTGCAATAAGAGACCGTAATGGACATTCCCCAGTCCATGCTGGCTTGATAGGAGGGCCGTGTTGTGCCCGTGACAGGTGGACCCTGTTACCCCCCGGGCCTCCCCAACTCCTCCACATTCACCTACAGCTAAGGCGGGTGAACCTGTAAGACTGTGTTGGTTTTCTGCACCCAATATAAGGGCTGGGAAGCGCGTGTATCTGTTTGTTCGTAGATATATTGTGTGCAGGGCGGTGAATGGTCGTGGGGAGAGAGCCGAAGTGTATCGCCGGTGTGTTGTGTTTACAAGTGTAAGAAGACAACAACAGGATTTTTGGCCCCAACTGTTTTTGATAGATCAAAAAAAAAAAAAGGTTCTGGAAGGAAATAGCAGAGAAAGCCACCGATCTACGATGTTGATCTGATATTTTTACTGTTTCATTCCGCGTTTAACGATGTTTGGTACCAGAAGGACATAGACATAAACGAACGCTGACCGGTGTCATTGCTAGACACCGTTTTGCCACAAGCAGGTATTAATTTCAGGCACCTTATTTACTGTGCTAGTGCCAATGCCGGGCACTAATTTAACCATACAGCTATCAACTCCGAACTACGTTGTTCACGAATATTCTTGTGAGAGTGCTATGGCTGGAGGAATTTATCAAACAGTAAAGTGCACGTTTCGGTTGTATCGCTGTTTACAACTTCTGCTGGAAGACTGTTCCATTACTCGACAACTCTGGACCTACTTTAAAAAATTGCGCTTGATATTGAGTGTGAAACGTTTGCCAACAACTTTGTAATAATTATTCTGTTACTTCGTTGGCATCTACAGTGAAAAGGCTTGCTCTCTCGCCGTTTTCTTGGGTAACCCTTCATTATCTTCAAGATTTTGATAATGTCACTCGACGCACTTTGAACATGTCACTCGACGCTTCTCTAGCAAATAAAGGTAGAGTTCACGTAAAATCTTCTCTAATATAACCACGTGTTTTCTAAGGTATGAAGACTAGAATTGGACGGAATACTTAAGGTGCGGTCTTAGAAATGCATTAGCTATATATATAACTTGAGAATACTGTTTCTTCTCTTGTAAGAGATTGTGCGGGATATTATGCCTAACATTTTATTGCCTTTTTTGGCAGCATCGTTACATTGCTTGCTGCTTTTTAAGTCGTTATCGAGTTTAGTGGTGAAGAGGAACTGTGTGCCTATTAGCTGCTGGTGCGATTTTTGCACCCGTTGTGTCTACGTGGTTTTGGGTCAGATCCGGCTCCTTTGTTGAAGAGGTATAGTCGATGGTGGCAGGTAAAGATCGACTTAGACAATTCGAATGATGTGCCCATGATAGTCATGAGGACGCCCAAGCTTTCTCCGGGTAGCAGAAGACAGTAATCCGAAGTTTAATTGAAGGGAGTATTGTAAGTCGCCTCTCAGAATAGAGAGGCTCTTTGAAGGGGAGATGACACGCGTACCCCTTCTTGACAAGAAGATTGTGGCACATGCTGGGTAGTGCTACATAATATTTGCAATGAAAATTTGTTGGTGGGTATGTGTGCATTGAATCGTAAATTATTCCCTTGCTAAGCAAGTTGAAAAATGCATTTTTATAGTTTTTAGAAAGTAATTGACTCTTGCATCGGGTAACTCCACTTAACATTATTTTAGGTACACTGGGTTTCAATAGCTATCCGTTGTCACTTGCTCAATCTGAATGCATTACTTTTTACTGGTTCAGTTGATGTACCTGCATCTTTTCACGACGTAGCTGTGCATAAGGTTTTACCGTACGATATCAGAAGGCGAAATGAAGTTTTGATAAGTTACACTCAGTGAATCTTGATCCTCTGCATGCTTGCTCACGTAATTTTGTCAAAGAAGTCTTATAAGTAAGACCGTGTTAAGTGACTTCACCGGAACACGTCGATTCCTGCACCAATCAATGTATAGCACAAACCGCATCAGAGCAAGATTTCCTTCAACACGTTCTGACATTTCTATGTAATGAGTAAGAGCCATGTGGTTTTGCATTGCACTTCTGCTTTTTATTCGAATGAATCATGAAGAAAAAACATTACAGGGACGTTTTTACGAGAGAATCTTGATGACATCCGTTGAACGTAGTTTTCGATCGATTTAAACCTTTGTGTCGTTTTAACTTCACTCGAAATCTCGTAACTTTTAAGTCCTTCAACTGTCCTCGGGTTTTTAGGAAAAAAAACTTAAGGCCGCTTGGCGGCGCGTGGCGTCTTTCGCCTGTCGGTCTAAATGTCTTCCAGGTAGCGAGTGGCGCGCTCAGTCGTTTGCCGGCTGAACCCCCAACCCCCTCCTTTCCTATATAAGCGAGAGTTGGGCTACCCCATCATTCATGAGGGCTAGCGAAGTTGCTTTCCGTGAGGAGACGTTGGTGCGTAGTTAAGATAGCAGGGGGGAGGAGGAGGCCCCATATGGCTCTTACTCATTACAGAGAAATAGCTCTTTATCGAGAGTATCGAGATAACAAATGTTATATTCTCTTCCACTCTTAAGAACCGTATGGTTTTGCATCGAGAATACCATCATATAGCGCAAGCTGGCCAATGTCTGAAGAGCACAGAAGTTGGATGGATCGGCTGCATCTTGAACTGGGTGTTCCCAAAGAAGCGCTTGCGGTGTAAGGGTATGATAACACATTTGTATAAATGGTGGTAATGACTGTACTGATTGGCGAATACAAGAATTGTCGACAACAGCGAAAAACTAGGTTCTAGCGGCAAACTAATATGCGGGCCCTGAACTTGAGGGCCCAAATAATATTCAAGTATGGGTAAATACAAATAAGGCGTTGTGGCAATGGCTGTGAACATACCTGCTCGACGAGGCAAAAAACAATATGCGGGCCGTGAGAATGAGCAACCAAAGAGAAGCTACGTAATCAATACATATTGCTCTCCAGAGAGGGTGGGTGGACCGTCCGGTAGGAAATAAATTCTTGATATACCAATACCAACAATGTGTACAATAGCTAGCTCCTATGGTAACAGAGTTGTACTGCAAGTAGGATAAGGAGATTGCTACATATTTCGTAATTCGAAACCTGAAGGCTTTGCGTGGAGTGTCGCCGCACGCGATGGTAAGATTATGAAGTACGTACTCTATGCTACGTAACCGCCCTACGGGGGAGTCTGCATTACCTTCGCGTTGGGACTCCGGTGGAACATGGAAGCAATAATAAATAAATCTATTATACGTAGAGGAGGTGCTGGCCTCAGCGGATGCGGTGTCCGAAACGTGCGAGGCGAGAAGGACTATCTACCTGGTTCCCGAAGAGACGCAAGGTAGGTTAGGCTTCTCAACTGTTGAAGAGGTATTTGTGCACGAATACGTGGGGCGACCACAAAAACGCCTTGGATATGATGTCTTGGAGCGGGACTCCACGCGTCCAAGCTATAGACGAGGCATACTTGCGGACATCGTGAGCTTTAGTGAAGGCATGCGGTGTGGCCTCATCCATTAATAAGCGAGCAGATGTAGTGCCCCACCGATGACGGCCTGAGAGGCTTGCCGGAAGTAGGATGGATACACAAAAACTCATAGTGCGTTTAAGACTAGAAGTCTAATCAACAACCCAGCAATCAGCCACATCACCAACATATCCGATAAGCGCCTTTTTGCGGCTAAAAGTATACATACGCCCACTGTTTTCCCTACGTTTGGACAACCTGCTGACCTCGCTAAACATCAATCGTGAAGCTATTAAGCCTCCATTTTCCTTCCGAATCCTTCAAATTAACACACAAACATGGATTATCAACCCACCACCGGTCAACCTAGACCTGCAAATGTACCCTAAAGCAACTACTCCAACCAACGCTTACGGCAGGAATTCCTAAGACTACTCGAGGAAGAATATTTAGAGCACCGCCACATATACACTGACGGCTCCAAAACCGCGGACGGAGTGGGAGCCGCCGCTGTGTGCGGGGACACCCCACTCTCGGCCACCCTCCCACAAGAGGCCTCAGTGTTCTCTGTGGAGCTTCGCGCACTCAACTCTCATATAACATCCCAATGGGATGAAATGTGGCAACGGAGTGGACAAAAAATGCTTTCAGTCAAACCCTCAGTCGGAGAATGGGAAACACAAAGTTCACCAACAGAAAAGACCAAGTGTTCATTAACCGCTTGTGCACGGGACACACGTGGATAACTCACAACCACCTGATAGACGTCGACCTAGGACCAAAGTGGCTATCAGCGTGAAACACTTACTGATGGATTGCAACGCACTCGCGGCAGCCCGACGAGCAATCCTAGATCCCCCGTTCAACCTACAAAGCCTACTCACGGACCCAACCCACCCTAAAAAGCTTATCGCTTTCGGAAAGCACACCGGACTATACGAAGCTGTCTAAACCTCAAACACCTGTGCAAGTGAGGTGATCTCTCCACCCCATTACGCACAGAAATAACACATTTTACGGAGATACGCATTAACTCTTTACTCTTTCGTACGCACTAGCACGCGAACATGCCACAATTGAAATATGTACTGACTTCATCTTGACATGACTAAAATATTTTCGCACGCGAGGGCGTGCGAACTTACCTGAATCCGCGACGGTTGCGCCGTACGGGGGTACCTATTATGACTCACGTTGAGGCTCTGGTGGAAATGGGGCCCAAATCAAACTCATTGTGCGATGGACATCGTGCTATGTAGGCTTTGAGTGCGGTCATAGGGCACAAGCCGTGTTCCCCGGCCATCCGGCAGCAGTGAGGCGATTGAGATGAGCGGTGGCGTGTGGGCGAGGGTCTAGTTTTTGTACAGGAACTTGTCAGCGGTCAGGATGAGCGCGCATGGAGGGTTCGTGGAGAAATGGAATCCCGTGCGTGACATGGCTGCAATTTCAGAGACCCTGTTGCCTGCTGCGAGCGCGACGAAAATGAGTCTTCTGAAAGAGTGCCCAAACTGACGTCTGAAAATTGAAGCGAGGAGAGGCGAGCATGTCAAGCACCGGCTAGAGCTTCCACTGCGACACGAAACGTCGTTGTTGCGGATTCTAGTGAAACTGGGCCCTAACCAGTTCTTGAGAGATCGCCCCGCGGGTCGTGACGCCAAAGCCATATAAGAGGGGCAAGTGAAGCGCATTCCTGTAAACTAGAAACGTACGAGGGTTGAGCCGCTTCAGCTTGCCGGCGTAGTGCAGGAACGTCAGGAGGGTGGACTGGTTGATAGACTGCGCGAATAGTTCGATGTGCATGGGCCTGAGCAGGGTAGAGAGGCGGGAGAAGCACTGAGGCGTCATCGCCCATTCCGTTCCTACCGGTAGGAGACGTAAGAGCTGATCGAACCAAACGTTCTGCGAACCGGGCAGGTAGGTTGAGAGAAGAGAGAGGTGGTGGCCCTGGAGGATCTGTAGGAGCTGTGCTAAGAAACTTCTGCAGCGCCGGGGCCTTGCTGTAGCTCAAGTGGTTACCATGGCCACTGCCGCTCGGTTGTCGGACATCACGCGGACTGTGGCGTGATGATTGCCAGCGATTACTTCGCCGTAATATGGAGATCGCGTTCCCAGGGAGACCAGCGGCTGTAAGACTGCTGGTCGCTGCAGCATACGGCACCCCACGCTTTGTCCGATGCATCCGTCCACAGGAGGTGCTCCGGGGAGGCATTACGAACGGGATGGGGGTATGAAGAAATGTCCCGTCGCGCCAATGCTGAGCTGCCTGGCGGTAGGGATTGTTGAGACGGCAAGGCTTTCGGGAGAGGTGGAAGGAGCGTGCTGTGATCACCACCTCGTTGAACAAAGTGGCGAGCATGGCGTAAGTAAGGTGTGAGGCAATATATCATGCAGAGGAAACTCTTATGCTGTCGGAGCGAGAGGGTTCCGAGGGAAAGGATCTCCGTGGCCATGTCCCTGCAGCGGTCGATGTGTCGTAAGGCGATAGGCCCGGCCGCGCCGTTGAATGTTACCCCCAAGAAGTCGATCTGCTGGGTGGGTTCTAGAATAGATTTTTCCCTGTGGACGCGGAAGCCTAGTTTGACGAAGGTCGCAAGCCGTCTGGGTGTTGCGCCGGCAGTGAAGTCGGTGCCCAGAATAGCCAGTCGTCGATGAAGAAGGCCGCATCTATCCCTTGCTTGTGGAGTACACGAAGGGGCAGCTTCGCGACCGTTGAAGATTTTTTACCGAATGGGAGGACCAAAAAAAAAATAGTTGGCCTCGCAGTTTGAAGGCCAGGAACCTTTGGAACCTGGGATGAATTGGGATGTGCGGGAAGGCGTCCTTGATATCCAACTTGGTGAACCAGAGAGGGGGGTTCAGCACTGCCCGTATGCGTTGCGGATGCGACATGCGACATGTGGTTACCGGGATGGATCTGTTGAGGTCGGAGTGGTCGATCACCAGGCGATCTTCTCCCGAGGCCTTGGGGACCGCAAAGATGCGAGATACAAAAAACCGGCTGTCTGGGAACCGCCTTGACAATGTCTTTGCGCAGAAATTCTGATACGAGGGGTTCTAGAACGTCCTCGCGTTGTCAGTGAGACTGTGTGATCGAGTAAGGGGGGTTGAGGCGTCCATTTCCAGGAGAGGCCTGTGGCGATAATGCGTTTGACCAAGGGCGTGGCCTTGGTCCAGTGTGCGAGGCGGTTCCGGAGGGTTTGGTGCCAGCAAAACGTTCGAGTTTGCGGAAAGGGGGGCGGTCCCGCTGTCTGGGGTTAGCTGTGGGCTGCGAGCGGGAAGGGGAGGGTCGTTTGTGTGCCAAGGTTCCCCGACCCCCTTCGCGACTACCCCTAATTGGAACGTATTGGGTGGGTTCCCGGGCCCTCATGGCAGGCGGAGGCGGCCTGGAGCTTGTCTGAGGGGCACCGGAGACCACCCGCCTCCCTTAGAGTTGCCTAGCGTCATGCCGGAACGTTGGGCGCGCCTTGGGCGGTGCGGGTCGGCCACGAAAGGAGCTTCGTGCCATTCTGCCTCGGCTATAGAGGGGATACTGTGCGACAGCTTCTCGGTGTTGCGGGGTCTCCGTGGAGCAGGGGCAACGAAACCTGATGTGGAGGGGCCCAGAAAACAGAGGACCTTTGTCCTGCTACGAAAAGTGTCCAGCGCTTAGCTAGCCTGTAAGATCGCCCCGTCGGTGAATAGTTGAGGTTCAAATACCGACCCTGCTAGAAGGGCAGTCCGGACGGATACCGGAGCGACCCTGTCCAGCGTCTGAAGCTGAATCTTGGTATCTCCAATGAGCTGCGTCGAAGAGGGATTCCGACAATAGTTTGTGAACGGAGCCTGTGGTGAGCTCTGACAGACAACGTAGTGACTGAAGGTTAACTGACGTGCCATCGGTGAAGACGGGAGTCCGGATGCGCTCAAGGATCCCCGTCAGTGATGCGCCGTAGCTGCGCAGGTTTTGAGCCACCTGCGTGCGGAGTTGTGAGTTCTTGGTACGTGCTTCTATGGCATTATGATGGACCGGAAAAAACGATCTTATCCTTTGTGGCGTCGAAGTGAGCCTTTGAAGAGAGGATCGGAGCATTTGCGACCTCCATCGCGGACTTGACTACGGGGCATTGTGCTGTGAGAGCAAAGTGCGTGTTTGACCAAACGTCGAGGTTCTTCGGTGCCGACCCGTTGAGCAGGGGGGTATTGATTTGCTCGAGGAGTTTGGGTAGTGCATTTAGGATACGTTCCAGAACGAACAAACCGTCCTCTCGGTTCGTCACCCCCCGATAAGAGAGTTGCTTGACCGCAAAGACACTCTTGAGAAGCTGGAGAGGGAGTTTCTTAGAACCTGCTGGCGGCAGAAAAGGGGTGGACCTGCGGACGAGTAGCTGAACCGCGGTGCTGGTCAAGTCCATCGGGGAGAAAAGGAAGCTAAGGCCTCTCTCATGAGCCTTGATCAGAGTGTTAGGGGGCTCTGTGGTGTAGACTTCATAGTCGCAGCTCACCAATCTCTCTGTGTACGTTGCGCTGAAGGGAGATATATACCACCTCTCCTCCAGGGAGAGGCGAGGGGCGGTGTTTCGTCTGCTGCCGTGCTGTCCTTTTATGCCTTCCGTTTGTTCCTAGTCTCCGAGTAGCGAGGTGGATTGCGTTGCGTGCCCGGAAGTGTAAGGTGGCGGGAGTAAGGGTGCAAAAAGGACCTTGTGTCCGATGTGACGTTGCCAGTGTATCTCCGTCTCATGGACCGATTTCTGTTCAGGAAAGCCTCGTAGGCCGCACTGCCTGGGGCCGCTTTCATGGCCGATAGGCAGATGGCGTACCCTGCTGGCCTATACACGTGTCCCGCGAAGCAGCTGGAGTGTTTCAAGCAGGTGGTATGGAGGTCGTTTTTGGGCAGAGGAGAGGCACATTGAGAGCAGGTGGACCGGGAAGCCGATAGGTCTTGCTGTCGGGTGGCTCAGTGGCCCTACGCAAGGAGCGTTTCCGGCATGTTCTGAAATCGGAGAGAAGTATAAGTCGTAGGTAAAGACTTATACGAGAGTATGGGTACGACACAATATTTTGCAGAGAGTGTTTGATCCGACCAAAAGTTGTGTGATTATGTCGACAAAATTTATGTGTCGACAAATTTCTAGTCTCGACAAATTTCTGTCTACAACTTTCTCTTTCGACAAATTTCTGTAGCGACAAATTTCTGTGTCAACAAATTGCTGTCTTGATAAATTTCTGTCTCAACAACTTTCTGTCTCAACAACTTTCTGTCTCAACAACTTTGTCTCAACAAATTTCTGTCTCAACAAATTTCTGTCTCAACAAATTTCTGTCTCAACAAATTCCTGTACCGACAAATTTAGTGTGTCGACGAATTTGGTGTGTCGACAAATTATGTCATCAGATTTCTGTTCCGACACTTTACTGTTTTGACAACTTTCTGTTTTGACAACTTTCTGTTTTGACTTCTTTCTGTTTTGACTTCTTTCTGTTTTGACTTCTTTCTGTTTTGACTACTTCCTGTTTTGACAGCTTCCTGTTTTGACAACTTCCTGTTTTGACAACTTCCTGTTTTGACAACTTCCTGTTTTGACTACTTTCTGTTTTGACTACTTTCTGTTTTGACTACTTTCTGTTTTGACAACTTTCTGTTTTGACAACTTCCTGTTTTGACAACTTCCTGTTTTGACAACTTCCTGTTTTGACAACTTTCTGTTGTGACAACTTTCTGTTGTGACAACTTTCTGTTCAGACAACTTTCTGTTCAGACAACTTTCTGTTATGACAAATTTCAGTCCCGACAAATTTATGTCCACAAATTTGGTGTCAACAATTTTGGTGTGAGGACAAATTATGTGGCGACAGATTTCTGTCTCGACAACTCTGTCTCGACAACTCTGTCTCGACAACTCTGTCTCGACAACTCTGTCTCGACAACTCTGTCTTGACAACTCTGTCTCGACAACTTTGTCTCGACAAATTTCTGTTTTGACAAATTTCTGTTTCAACAGCTTTCTGTCTCAATAAATTTTGGTTTCAAACAATTTCAGTCCCAACAAATTTGGTGTGTTGACAAATTATGTGTTGACAGATTTCTATCACAACAAATTTCTGTGTCAACAAATTTACATCTCGACAAATTTCTGGCTAGACAACTTTCTGTTTTGACAAATTAATTTCTGTTTCAACCAATTTCTGTTTCAACAAATTTACGTCTCAACTAATTACTGTTTCGACAATTTTTTTGACCAATTTTTGTCACGACAAATTTCTGTCTCCACAAATTTATGTTTAGACAAATTTGGTGTGCCAACAAATTATGTGTTGTCAGATTTCTGTCGTGACCAATTTCAGTCTCGACCAATTTCTGTCTCGACCAATTTCTGTCTCAACCAATTTATTTGTTGACAAATTAATGTCGACAAATTTGGTGTGACAACAAATTATGTGTCACACACAGTTTTCTGTCTCGACAACTTTCTATCTCAACAAATTTCTGTTTTGGAAACTTTCTGTCTTGACAAATTTCTGTTCCCACCAATTTTAGTCTCGACAAATTTCTGTCTCAACAAATTTATGTATCGACAAATTTGGTGTTGTCAAATCAGGTGTACCGACGTACCTGACTTGACAAATTTTGGTCTCGGCAAACGTCTGTTTTGACATTGTCGTGTCGTGGGAGGCAGTTCACTCAGAGCAAATTCAGTCCGGCAGGGCAATAATTGCCGACCCCATCTGTGGCTCTAGGGGCAGTGGGTCACTAATCCACTTCCCAGATGCCCCCCCCCCCGCACTGAATCTTACATTTCGAAAAGGTGCGATGATCTGTCGGGATCGAGTGAGGCGGAAGTGCTCTGCGTCCGAAGCAAGAGCAACGAATGAATGATGGGGTAGCCCAACCTTCGCTTATATAGGAACATTCGCTACCTGGAAGACATTTAGACCGACAGGCGCAAGACGCCACGCGCCGCCAAAAATTTATTTTTCCTAAAACCTCGAGGACAGTTAAGGAACTTGACAGTTTCGAGATTCCCGAGTAAGGTTAAAAGACACAAAGGTCTAAATCGTTCAAAAACTACGTTCAACGTATGTTTTCAAGATTCTGTCGTAAAAAGGTCTCTGTAATGTTTTCTCTTCAGGATTCATTCAAATAAAAAGCAGAAGCGCAATGCAAAACCATATGACTTATGAGTGAAAGAGAATATGCGTATTCCTGTGGCACCTTCTATCACGTTCCTAAGGTCGTCATCTCCGGCTCTCCTCTTGTCAGGTGCCGCCCATCTACCAGCTGGATGTCACCGACCCTGGCGACTGGAACGCTGCAGTGAGCGTGCCGGCCGACGCGGTTGTGCAGGCGCTGTTGACAGGACGCCCTCCACCCCACCACGTCCTCAAGCCCGTGGATAGGATACCAGCACTACACTCTGAGATACAAGGTAACGTTACTGATCTCTTAATAACAGGCATGTGCTTATTGCGTTTAGTGACGCTAGTAGACAGATTTCTACTCTTATCAATGCACCAGTAGGGTCACCTCTGGTAGCAGTAAGTATTTGTCTATTAAGTCACCAGTATTGCTTACTATGGCCTCTATATGTGCATTGGGGTGGATGGATGATTATTCATTTCATAGATCATTAACACTTCCTTTTAGTATTTCTTATTTAATGGGCTCTATTATTTTTCTCTGCTCTTTTTTTCATAGTGATAAATTTTGCATTTGTTATATAATATATAGCGAGGTTGGTTGAGACAAGGTGACCCAGGGAAAAGGGTACTCGTAGGACCCGCGGGACTCGGGGTTTCGGGAACCCGGGGGACTTGGAAGACCAGGAGGATTTGGGGGGGACCCACTTGGACTCTTCTGGGGCCCTTTGGGACACCCTTGAGACTCTTCGAGACCCTCTTGAGAATCTGTAGGACCCACTTGAGGCCCCTCTGAATCCTGGAACCTTTGCTCCCTCCTCTCAAATCTATCTGAAACCTACTCTGAATCTATGTTGAACCTACTCTAAATCTATGTTGAACCTACTCTAAATCTATGTTGAACCTACTCTGAATCTATGTTGAACCTACTCTGAATCTATATTAAACCTACTCTGAATCTATATTAAACCTACTCTGAATCTATATTAAACCTACTCTGAATCTATATTAAACCTACTCTGAATCTATATTAAACCTACTCTGAATCTACGTTAAACCTACTCTGAATCTATATTAAACCTACTCTGAATCTACGTTAAACCTATTCAGTATCTGCTACTACCTATTCGGTATCTACGTTGAACCTACTCTGTGTCTAAGGTAAATCTACTCTGTAACTACGGGAAACCTACTCAAAATCTACGTTGAACATACTCACCGCCACTCTTCAATTGCCCTACGGGGTAGTCTGCATTGACTTCGCGTTGGGACTCCTGTGGAAAAAAAATCAAACTACTACTACTATATGTGCATACTTCCTTAGATCAGTGAAGGGAACACAGCTAGTGCCTTCCTATGTATCTGCTCATTACGATCAAAAGAAACACTACTGCTGATTTTATAACTAACTGGATTATATTGTGTTTATCGTGTCGTGCGAGGGGAGCCAGGCACGTTCTGCTGCGCTCGTCGTTTTCGTGAACAAATATTATGTTGGCTGCCTTGGAGTACTTAACTTCTTGTACCGTATGATGTATGAACTGTTGTCTAACAATAGGTGCCACCTTTGAGTAGCTACTATGATACTACGGCCGATTTTTCTTTGTGTGCAAGGGCGAGTTAAAAACTACGGATGGTTTCGTGTTGATGAATCATCGTTTTGCTGTGGCACACTATGGTGTGTTACGGATGGTTTCGTGTTGATGAATCATCGTTTTGCTGTGGCACACCATGTTTTTTTTTTGTTTTTTTTTTTGAGGGGGAACCTTTTTTTTTCATTTCTGTTCCACCAGGATTTGTCTCATGATTATCTCACATGCGTAAATCTATTGGTCGGTGTTAGCTCGCAAAAGAGCATCCTCGCAACGCTCGGGACAGCCAACCGTGCAAACGCGTCCCTTCTGCCGTCGTGTAGTGAACCTCCACCCTGCCTCACGAGGCCGACCCCCCCTACCCCTCTCGCCATCCAAGGCCTTCTTGCCTGCCTCTGTTGAGGATCCTGCTCTTCAACAGGCTTGTGGATCCTGCGCAGCAAACCGGTGAAAACCGGTTGCCACCGAGGCCCTGGGCCGCAGTAGGTATGGTTGGATGCCACAACCCTTCGGCAAGCAGAGCTGGTGCCAGGGGTCTCCTATTTGAGAGCCGTAAGAACCAGATGGTTCTTAAGGCTCTCAAATAGGAGCTGTCTTTTTTGAGCCTGCGGGACCCATTAAAAAATCCATTATGTACTTCCGGCAAGTATTCATCAATCCATACAAAGCTACTGGTTTGGGGGAATCTTCGATCGTTAAAAGCATTCATTCATAGTATCTAGTCATTGGCTGATTTTTCTCTTCTGGGTGCCAGGTCGGTTCGAGCGCCACGAGTGCCCGTTATGCTCCCGCGTGTTCATCGGTCGCGAACAGTGGCGGGCGCACATACGCGGTGCCAAACACAAGAAGGCGAAGCAGAAAAGAGCGGCTGCGCTGCGAGAGCAAGAACAGGCTGCTATCGTAGGGGACGTCGGAGAAAAAGAACGTCAGTCTATTGAGAAAAAAGTTGTGAAGCCATTAGAAGAAATTCGAGAGCATGAAACGTGTTCGGAGAAGGAGGTGTGTCACCTGTAGAGATCTTCATCCTCCTTATAATACGGGGGAGTGTGCCATGACTAATGTTGGGCCCAGTGGAAATGAGGCCTAACCAAATTAGCCTCTTTTTTTTTCAGTGGTTAGAATTGATTTTTCTGAACTCTTCCTACATTTCAAGCTGTCTAAAGTTGTGACTTGTCTATTATTAGGTAGCACACTAAATAACTTTTCTCCCACTATGGTCTGATTAAATTGCTGCTTTATTTTGACTGAACTAGTTTTCGCCTTCGAGTTAAAGTCAACGAGACAGTCCTCTTATTCCAGATCTAAACGATCGACAGGTTTGTTTGAAATTTATATTTGATATGAGCCTCAAATTCACCGGAGCCTCAATTTTTGAATATTGTAAAAATACGACTTTCGTAGGGCAATCACTCGCTCAAACCCACTAATAGTTTAGCTCAAACAGTTGAAAATCAGAAACTGCTAAACCTACCGCAATCAGGAGTGAATTAGTGGAAAGATCACTGTAGCAGTTCCCCGATGGAAATGAGGCCCAAATTAAATCAAACCAGTTCCCCGACTTACCTACTATTAACTTATCTATTCGGTCTGTGTGGAATAAAGACTCTTACCATTGTATACGTTGGGGCTCTGGTGGAAATGAGGCCCAAATCAAATTACCATTGTTCACGCCAACTCTACAAATTTATGGATGCTTATTCATTTTATAGATCATTAACACTTTATTTTAGTATTTTATTATTTCTTCCTGCTTGGGCTCTATTATTTTTCTCTGCCCTTTTTTCATGGTGATGAATTTTAAATTTGTTAACATTATTATTATATGTAACGAGGTTGGTTGAGAGAAGGTGACCCAGGGAGAGGAGGTACTCGTGGGATCCGCGGGACTCGAGGACCCGGGGTTTCGGGAGCCCGGGGGACTTGGGAGACCGGGTGGATTTGGGGTGGTCCACTTGGATCTTTCTGGGGCCCTTTGGGACTCCCTTGAGACCCTTTGGGAGCCTTTTGAGAAACTGTGGGACCCTATAGAGGCCCCT
>SDVV010001631.1:0-25093 GCA_016164225.1 Gammarus roeselii
TCGCACACTCATGGGGTCACTGAGAATGATGTCGCACACTCATGGGGTCACTGAGAATGATGTCGCACACTCATGGGGTAACTGAGAATGATGTCGCATACTCATGGGGTCACTGAGAATGATGTCGCACACTCATGGGGTCACTGAGAATGATGTCGCACACTCATGGGGTCACTGAGAATGATGTCGCACACTCATGGGGTAACTGAGAATGATGTCGCACACTCATGGGGTCACTGAGAATTAAACTCGACATTTGAGAACAGGATGACCGCAGGATTTTGAGCCAGGGTGCAAGCGTGCTTTTATTCACAGTTGAGTGTGAGTGTGCTGGTATTAAAACACTACGAGAACAGCTGAAAGGACATCCGACATGAGATGCAATTTTCCGAACCACTTTCACCTTCGGAGTATAACTGTTTAATATTCACTTTTATAGGGACTAACACCCAGACAAGTCTTGCTCGACCCATCCAGTTCCTGTACTATGAAGGGCCCCAGCGTACACAGTTATGCACATAGAGAGCATTACACATGGGGGTACAAACACTGCTGAAGCGATTGCCCACCAAAGAATAGTCATTAGTACGCATAAGGTACATGCATCTCATTTAGATGTCATCTGGCTAGGACATGTCGAACAGCTGGGCAAAGGAAAAAATAGACTCTCAACGACGGATAAAACGGAAACAAATCCATCGAGGAGTGCGTGCAATAGTATTTGCAAAGAGAGATGGCCATGCAAGAGCTGATACAATGTGAGAACGCAAGTGGCTATGAGCCAGTGAATGAACAGGGGGGATACGTGGCCAAACAAGAGTCAGCATGCTTGATCAAACCAATATACAACAATTAAATAAAAACGTTTTTATTTACGTTTTTATTTACAGATACAGTCTGTATCTGTATCTGTAAATAAAAACGTGAGTCAATCTAGACGTTCGTCAAGAAACTACGTTTTGTCGACAGATTCATGGTTGAAGATCATTATTCCATTCATAGCATTGCAAATACGTAAAGCAATACAAATACCCATGCCAGCTCTTAATGTTTGATCATCCATAAGCGGTTAAATCTCAATTTTTATTTTTGAGATGTGCCGTGTCAATATGTTTTATTAATTATGCTTTTGTTTTCACGCTCTTTATTTGTTTACAACCAGATGATGCAATAACCGTGACGTGAATTAGCTCCCTGTGGTAACAAGAAGGCCTCAAAAAAGTTCATCGGCTTGGTCGTGATTTCATACCAATTAAAGTTGTTATGATACAGAGGCAGTGGGTCCCGCCTACTATAGTTCTAGTGGCCAGAGTATGTTAGCCACGCTGGCCCAAACGTGAGAAGGAGGCAGAGCTTTATATACACATGTGTGTTACTAGAGATGCCCGTAACTGTGTGCGATGAGGTTCCTTATAATGAGGGGGCTGAATTAGTAGAGTCTGTCTTGTCCATACGTTATAGAGGCCTAACCCTCTCTGCGCCTTCTTAATTACTTTGTTGTAAGTAGGTTATCTATGAGTGAATACGTACTTAAATCCTCCGCCCTTATTCCACAATTATTATTATATAATTTTGCTCCTTACATAATTACAAGAAAATTGTTCCTGAGAATTACACGTCTACGCACTCGTGCACGTCACCACTCATTTCCCCGAAACAAATTAGCAGAATTTTCATTTCCCCGCCAGTTCTGCTTCTTGGGTAATCAATAAGAAGCAGTGAGAGAAAGAGAGAGAAGGAGAGCGGGTGAGGGAGGAGTTCCTGACGTAGGCTCTTCACCAAGGAATGGATTTGCCAAGATCGATAGGCAGTTAGGCCTGGGACGATCATTGCGTGATCTCATCTGCATACTTAGATGGGAGGACATGCTGGCTGGCTCAGCTGGTTGATGGGAGGACATGCTGGCTGGCTCAGCTGGTTGATGGGAGGACATGCTGGCTGGCTCAGCTGGTTGATGGGAGGACATGCTGGCTGGCTCAGCTGGTTGATGGGAGGACATGCTGGCTGGCTCAGCTGGTTGATGGGAGGACATGCTGGCTGGCTCAGCTGGTTGATGGGAGGACATGCCAATGTGCTGGTTACTTTGCGCTCAAATTACAGAGTTTATTTTGCTCATACAATATTGAAATCGGCTTGGATGTACTGTTTCAACTAGGATCAAGCCATGCTTTTATTGTGGCTCAAACGTCAGTGGAGCCAGTAGCTAGGACTGAAGCTAGGACCGAAGCTAGGACTGAAGCTAGGACTGAAGCTAGGACTGAAGCTAGGACTGAAGCTAGGACTGAAGCTAGGACTGAAGCTAGGACTGAAGCAAGGACTGAAGCTAGGACTGAAGCTAGGACTGAAGCTAGGACTGAAGCTAGGACTGAAGCTAGGACCGAAGCTAGGACTGAAGCTAGGACTGAAGCTAGGACTGAAGCTAGGACTGAAGCAAGGACTGAAGCAAGGACTGAAGCTAGGACTGAAGCTAGGACTGAAGCTAGGACTGAAGCTAGGACCGAAGCTAGGACTGAAGCTAGGACTGAAGTTACCCGGAAATTTGACTGTCATCCTTGATATTGACATGCCTGGAGATGCTGTGTGCGTCTGTGCTGAAGCTGTTGTGTCGATGTGATGAGCAATGATCCAGATTGACATGTCAAGCAACTCAATTGATCATTACTAACAAAGCCTCATAATCATCATCTGGAGTCGTCGTATGTTTAAAGTGGGCAAATCGTCAAATAGTGTATTTTTTCATCGGGTGCTTTTCCAAAAGATATACCCTGTTATCTTAATGTTTCCCAGCAACAGATGGAAACAGACAATGCATGACAACTTTCATTCAGGATCGCTCCCAATACACGACATTACACCTAGACATTGGTGATCGTGATATTGGTGATCGTGATATTGGTGACCGTGATATTGGTGATCGTGATATTGGTGATCGTGATATTGGTGATCGTGATATTGGTGATCGTGATATTGGTGATCGTGATATTGGTGATCGTGATATTGGTGATCGTGATATTGATGATCGTGATATTGGTGATCGTGATATTGGTGATCGTGATACTGGTGATCGTGATATTGGTGATCGTGATATTGGTGATCGTGATATTGGTGACCGTGATATTGGTGATCGTGATATTGGTGATCGTGACATTGGTGACCGTGATATTGGTGATCGTGATATTGGTGACCGTGATATTGGTGATCGTGATATTGGTGACCGTGATATTGGTGATTGTGATATTGGTGACCGTGATATTGGTGACCGTGATATTGGTGACCGTGATATTGGTGATCGTGATATTGGTGATCGTGATATTGGTGACCGTGATATTGGTGATCGTGATATTGGTGATCGTGATATTGCTGACCGTGATATTGGTGACCGTGATATTGGTGATCGTGATATTGGTGACCGTGATAATGGTGATCGTTATATTGGTGATCGTGATATTGGTGATCGTGATAATGGTGATCGTGATATTGGTGACCGTGATATTGGTGACCGTGAAAAGTTGAAAATTTTATTATAATAAAAGAATTG
Organism: Gammarus roeselii; assembly: GCA_016164225.1. Classification (NCBI taxonomy): domain Eukaryota; kingdom Metazoa; phylum Arthropoda; class Malacostraca; order Amphipoda; family Gammaridae; genus Gammarus; species Gammarus roeselii. The sequence continues at coordinate 3,539 of SDVV010001631.1, forward strand.
AATTCGATGAACATTTCCAGTGGATTTTGACAATACCCTGAGTATCAAATTACGCATATTTCGTCAGTCTCGGCAGTCTTTTGTTCCATTTCGTTCGCCCTCAGCTGTCACAAGGGAAACTTTGCATATACTGTGTTCAGGGAGCACTTTAGGGCGGCCGAGAAGTGAGGAAAGGAGGGGAGGTAGCAGCTTCGGAAATGCAGACGAATAATGACTAAGATAATGAGACAAATAAAGGAGGGGGAAACAGAGAGAAGTGTAATGCATTAATCGATAACACCCACGCCTAGGAGGACGAACTCTGCCCGGGACTCTGCTGCGGCTGCTGATGCTGCTGCTGCTGCTGTTATTGGTGCTGTTTGTGGTGGTGATACCTTTTCAACGCAACAACAGTTGTACTAAAGATTGTATTGGAGCAAACGATACGCCTATTTGGTAGAATGCATATTTTGTTCGGTAACTGTTCACTGGTGTTCATTGAACGATGTTCCACGAGCTGCATGCGCCCACTCCAACTCTCGGATAATAGCAGCGCTTCCACGTTAGTGTCGTAGTTTGAATGCCTCTGTGTTATTAACTCTTCATGATAGCTTGTTGGAACTCACACTAGTAATGCATGCCACTTTAAATAGTTCTCAAATACGGAGTTGCGGTTTTTATTACTTTAAATGGCTCTGAGACAATACGCCAATATAGTGGAAATGCTGTTTCGGAAGATATGACGAAGTTTGTAAAACATCGCGAATATATTAAATATTAAAATATATGTTAAAAAAAAATTATACCATGTGAAATATCTACTAAACACAAAGCGTTGTTCTCATGACATGTTGCCGATATTATCTCAATTACAGTTTTCAAATTCTCCAGAACCATCTATGATTTAGATAAAATTTTAAAAAATTATTCTGTGAACTGTAGGGCATACATCCAAATGAATTTCATTCATGGAGATTCATGTTTATTTATTCATGTTTTCCGATACAGCGTTGGCAGACATTCTCAAGTGGCAACACTTGTTGAAATATGTATTTTTTGGGATGACTTAATGCACTGATTGCGTTCACTGCATACTGCGGTGCGTGTACTTCTTTAACATGTAGTTACCGGACGAATGCTGAAATCCTCTGCTTGTTGTGGACAACATCCTGTATTTCTGGTCAATTCATAATTTCTCTTACGTTCGACACAATATCATAGTTTTTTCCCAAGAGTGCTTTCACTGAATATTATTTGTTCCATCGCATGCACGCGCAGGGTTGAAATGCTTATATACGCTTCCACCGCAGTGTGTCCTGTTCTGAGACGATAGGAAGGAGGGAGAGGGAACTTATATACGCTTCCACCACAGTGTGTCCTGTTCTGAGACGATAGAAAAGAGGGAGAGGGAACTTATATACACTTCCACCGTAGTGTGTCCTGTTCTGAGACGAAAGAAAAGAGGGAGAGGGAACTTATATACGCTTCCACCGCAGTGCGTCCTGCTCGCAGCCGATCATGCTTTTAGGAGAATAATGCTAAATTTTCGAAAGTCATCGAAGAATCAGCCATAGCAAAGCAATACAAGAAACAATCATGGTCTGGGGATCATAAAAGAATTAACCATAACACGGGCTATTATAGAATGAATCATGAATGGGGAGTCATTGAAGAATCAACCATAGCACGAGCTATTGTAGAATGAGTCATGACTGGGGAATCATTGATGAATCAACCATAGCACGAGCTATTATAAAATGAATCATGGTCGAGGAATCTTCTAAGAAAATATTATGGTCCACTAGTTATTGAAGAATCGATCATGGTTAGATAATCACTGTCGAAGAGTCAGCTACTGTCCAAAATTTATTCAAAATATATTCTTTGTGCAAAAATAACTGAAAAATCAACCATGGTCCATCAATCAAAGTTCAAACAAAGGTTCACACACCCTCTCGAGCCTCTCATTCGTAGATGTTGGGCTGCACAGATGTTATGAACCAGCGTTGGCTTGGTTCGTATCCAAAAGTCAAGCTGTCCACCAGTCGAGCACCAACACTTTTCTTTCACAACATCATCAACATCATATTTTGTAGAGGGGACAAAACAACCTGGAATATACATTCAATCATTTTTTTTTATATTGTCAGGGGTCGGATATCGTATAGAAGATCACTGTTTACTCACTGTATACGTCGAATCTTTTCATCTTTCGTCAGTATCGATGCAAACTCTTTAAACCATTCATCGAACCCCTGTCACTCGACCGTTTCTCCTGATCACCCCTTTCTCAGGATACCTCCTCAAGACACGCCGTACTCCCTTCCCTCATCTTCCTACCCTCACTGCCCCTCATTCACTCCTCCTTGACCTCACAGCCGTCCTTTGACCCCTCCTTCCCTCCCTCCACCCACTTCCTCCCCCTCTCCTCCGTGTCCCATTGTCCAGAGCCTTAGACCTTCGTTGGTCGGCTGCGGGTCTGAAACCTTTCGGCGTAGAGCCCAAGTTAAATAAATCACATTACCTGATGATTAATGAGCCCTCGCAGAGCAGGTTCGATCCCCGGGTTAATAGAACTAGAAATTAATGATATAGCGGGGCTGTGTTTACCAGATTTGCCTCAGACCGAACCTCTTGGACATGGAGGAAATGGAATCAGAGGACGGGGTGGTCTTGGCCTCAGAAATAGACTTAGAGGACGGGAGGTTCCGATTTTACTCATATACTTAGAGGATAGGGCGGTCGGTCCCGGCGGCCTCAGACATGAATTTAGGGGACAAGTGGACCCCGCCTTAGGCATGGACTTGGAAGAGAGGGCGATTCCGTTCTATGACGTGGACTTCTAGAAGTGGGTTTGAGGTAGAACTGGATCGGCCAAAGAACAATGGACTTTGTGGACTGATAAACCCGGCCTGAAGCGCGAATTTTGAGGCTGGGGCGGTTCTGGTCTCTGACACAGATTTAAAGGGTGGCGTTCTCAGCCTCAAACATGGACTTAGAGGAGCGCTTGGAGGCGAAATTCTGCAATCGAGCGAACTGGTGAATAGTAATAGAGCTACGTGAATCCATTAACTCTCCTAAATACAATTCGCAAATACTTTTGAATTATTTCAAGACTTTGTCGTGTTTGGTTACGTTGATTGTCCGAACGGAACAATATTCGCAGCAAACTTCTGACAATTGGTATATTAAGCTGAGAGTTTGGAGGTTCTAAGTATGTGATCAACAGCTTCCTTCACTCTATTTGCTATACTAGGGTGGCTAATTATGATAATCTTTGATTAGGTGCGCGTGGGTGCCGCAATTTGACAAGAAATGGTCAGCTATTGATTAGAGTATATTTTTAGTCTCGATCATTTTATCGTCGTAGGTGTGCCATGACCATATATTTAATAAACCAGGCTTCAATTGTAAGCTCTATTGCCCATCTATATTATACGAAGGCATAAGCGCAACGTTCAATAGTTTCATGTGGTAACAAGAGAGTCTCAAGAGGTCCAACGGCCTCGACACGATTTCAAGGCAATGAAGTGCTTAAGACAAAGCAACAGCGAACCTTGCCGACTTGGTCTCTGCAATCAGGGCATACAGTCCCACCGACCAGCCGTGGAATGGAAGCAGTACACTATGTGCACATGTGTGATAATAGATAGGTCAGTACACTACGTGCACATGTGTGATAATAGATAGGTCAGTACACTACGTGCACATGTGTGATAATAGATAGGTCAGTGCACTATGTACATATGTCTGATAATAGATAGGTCAGGACACTACGTACACATGTGTGATAATAGATAGGTCAGTACACTACGTGCACATGTGTGATAATAGATAGGTCAGTGCACTATGTACATATGTCTGATAATAAATAGGTGCGAAAGATAGAATGAAGAGGCCCGTTATAACAGAGGGACTAAATGGGTTGAGCCCACTCCAGTCTTGGCCTTACATACAACCTGTAATGAACTATATCATAAGTGTTCCAGTGTTTAAGTCCTCCGCCCTTAATCCAATTTTAATAAGGGGCGTCTTTGGGGCTGGATACTTTGTTTGGGAATAGTTTTCAATTATATTCACTGATCAACAACAGTATTTAAAGGAGCCTGACATATGTGGCTTCAAGCTGGGCCCCGCTCTACAGCGCATACAGTCCAAGTAAGTAAGAGGGGAGGCAGGACGATCCAAGTAAGTAAGAGGGGGGCAGGACAATCCAAGTAAGTAAGAGGGGAGGCAGGACAATTCAAGTAAGTAAGAGGGGGGGCAGAACAACCTAACCAACTGTCAGCTCGCCTCACGGCCATCTTGAATAGACTTGAGGAAACAGTCGGGATCGAAAACCGTCCTCTTTTCTGCTCATTGCTACTAAGTTAGCTTATGGCGCCTCAAGGTGCGACCTCAACATCGTTAAGAGGATGTATTGGGTCATCACGATCAATCTGCATCGCGCCTGCAGGTGCTTACTTGCATTGCCGTCATTTGCAGCGCTTTCCGCGTCATTAATCGCAAGTTGACTTGAACTGAATGACGCGTCGTTGCAGTTTGTGTTCGCGCTTGGTTTACAGTGAGGTGCGATGGCTGCAGCAGGTACGTCTGACAGAATCCGAGTGCTGGGGCAGAAGTAACATTGTGCACTAATATTAATTGTGTAGGAATATAAATGCGATGTTTTTCTCAGCTACAATTATACCTCTACATCTTATAGAAGTGGGATCCGCATATTTATACCCCCAAATACAGAAACTATATACTGATTATGGAATATGTAATGCCTATGAATACATTTATGCATCCATATTTTCAACGGTTATCCAGTTGTCTTCTAATCCAATAAATTACAACGAAGCTTAATAATTCTTGTTCAAGAAAGTTAAATTGCGGTTCGTCGTACATTCAGTAATTTTACCGAAACGCACCGAGATCAATGTACCGGCAAAGCATCTGGGTGATACCAGTCAACGAAACCTGCAATACTTTGTGTATGCATTAACGCCTAAAATATTATCGCCCCAACAGCATAATTCCTAATGATCAAAGTCCGCCCGCATCAGGATTCGGAACAGCTTGCCTCCTGATCTCGACGAACGATGCTCTATCAGGGCTTTCGATTAATCACACAAGTACTGAACCAATGTCACCATGATACCAGCCACCGATTAATCACATATTTCCTTATTCTTGTTCTCTCCCCCGTAGGCATGACCATGTTATACGCAAGATTTCCTCTCTCAATCCCCTTCTTGACCAAAGACGAGTCCACCATCGCGTCGGTAGGGCAAGCCACCGACCGAAGCAAAATCTTGGTGATTTGTTCCATGTTTTCCAGTCTGGTTAGCCCCCTCTATTAATGAGGGTAATCGGCTTTACCTGCGTGCTCGCTTCCAAAGGAGGGGGATCTCTTGCCGTACCACTAATGATTTATTCTCGGCATAATGGAAAACTTGCACATCATCTCAGACCGACCGACGCATGCGAGGAACCAAGAAGCACGAGAAGCTTTCAATGGAAGCAAACCGAGGCTAAGAGGCAGCGCGTCTCCGACTGAAGCGGGGAGGAGAATCGCTAAGATTTCCTTGTCAATGCCATAGGGAATTAATTGTGGAAATCTATATAAAGAACGTGTATTTGGTGTATCAAAGGATGTGGAGTGAAAGGAATGGCTGCCTCTGAGAATTGATAATGTACGTGTTCACTAATACCAGTAAACTGGATCAAGTTCCAGCACGTGTATAGCTAGAGTGAGTGATTTGCTAGAATAATCTCAATGATAAATCCGCATGACATTCAGGCATAATAACATGAACACTCTTACATGATCTATTCTGAGTTTTTTAAATAGATTACCAATTAAATTATGATTTCTTGATGACATTTACGTAATTTTTGTTAGATCAGTTATTTGATAGAATAGATGACAAAAATCTTCCAAATAGTTTTTGATTGATGTGAAGTTGGATATCAACATTCTGGAAATGTCAATACGCATTTTTTCGAAAAACAATAAGATTTTACATCTCATTTAAAACTACCCAGTCAATTGAGAGTCTTTGATCGGCCAGTTTTATGCATTTAGTTGCGAATACTGCCTTGATTATCAGCAAGCGTGTTTTATTTAGTTTATTCCTATAAATATGAACATTATTCTTGAACAGTGCACGGAAAATGAAGGTTGTGAATGCCGTTTAAAAATCCAATTGCAATACGTTGTGAACAGATTACTGGCTTTATCTAAAAACATGCTGATTAGTACGCGTAAAATGTACAATGTGTTGATCTAATTAACAATATTGAGTTCCAGTGCATAATTGCCTTATATATAATATACATACATGCAGTGCATACATAGTACACGATACGCTCGCCTCATTGCACTCCCTCTTCCCAGCACTCCTCGCTAAGTCACCCCTCCTTCCCTCCCTACCTGATCGCAGCTTCAGGGTGTGTCATAAACCGCCCTATGGTCTGAGGAGGGGACTCAGGCTGCTAGGCCCAGCCATAAACTTCAATCAGTATTTATCCTGCGCCTTTGACATACACACCACACTCAGTCCAATACTAATTCTCAAGCTGCTCATGCTAGCCCTAGAAGAATGGAGCATGTTCCTAATAAGTCAAAACCAGACGATCTCACTGGCCACACTGAGACCGTACCAAAGCAACTCAACCTTAGGGAAGGATCATTAGAAATTCTCCCCTCGAAGGCCCATATATCTCCTTAGCCGTGGCAGGCCGCCCCTACTTTATTTAATTTCTCTGTGGCCTACACTGGATGTTCCGCGAGGTGTTAAGACTATCCAAGCCCCTGCATCGCTAAGCGGCCTACACTGGATGTTCCGCGAGGTGTTATGACTAACCAAGTCCCTGCATCGCAAAGCGGCCTACACTGGATGTTCCGCGAGGTGTTAAGACTATCCAAGTCCCTGCATCGCTAAGCGGCTTACACTGGATGTTCCGCGAGGTGTTAAGACTAACCAAGTCCCTGCATCGCAAAGCGGCCTACCCTGGATGTTCCGCGAGATGTTAAGACTATCCAAGCCCCTGCATCGCTAAACGGCCTACACTGGATGTTCCGCGAGGTGTTAAGACTATCCAAGCCCCTGCATCGCTAAGCGGCCTATACTGGATGTTCCGCGAGGTGTTAAGACTATCCGAGTCCCTGGCTAAGCGACCTACACTGGATGTTCCGCGACGTGTTAAGACTAACCAAGCCCCTGCATCGCTAAGCGGCCTACACTGGATGTTCCGCGAGGTTTTAAGACTATCCAAGCCCCTGCATCGCTAAGCGGCCTACACTGGATGTTCCGCGAGGTGTTAAGACTATCCAAGCCCCTGCATCGCTAAGCGGCCTACACTGGATTTTCCACGAGATGCTAAGACTATCCAAGTCCCTGCATCGCTAAGCGGCCTACACTGGATGTTCCGCGAGGTATCAAGACTATCCAACGCGATTTGCACTTGATATTCAGTTTGGGGCTTTGACTATCCCAGCCCCTACATCATGAAGTGGCCTACACTGGATATTTAGTGAGGTGCTTAGACTATCTAAGCTCTTGAATCACGGAACGACCTACACAGAATGTTGCGGAGGGGTTTGCACTCTCCAAGCCCCTGCACCGCCTGCTGATCGAATTTTTATAATTTTATCGACGTAGTGTCGATAGCTATTTAGTTGTACTTGGAGTGACTGGCAACTCATTGATAGAGTGTTGTAGTAGTTCCTCTTTCTTCGTATACTGGAAGCTGAATGGGGTGATAGAAGAGTATAGTTTCTCCATCTCAGACTGTTGCAGCGTGTTTCACACATCGCAACATTCTTCTGATTCAGCGTAAAGTTTTCTGGATAAATGAATGATGGCTTCTAGTTCGGCTGAACTTTTCAAAATGCGTGTCTGTGACGTTAGTTCAGCTGAAATGTGTATTCTGAAGCCATTGCTTCAAGAGAAATATCGCCTTTTAATATTTTTACGCAGAATGTATACAGAGTCTGGCTGTTACCATACGTTTCCTATATTTTATTCACAGCGGCACATTGGAGTAATTTTTGGCATCCATTTATGGCATCGGCGGGCTTGTTGGTTTTCTTCTACGAATGTTATTCCTGCGGCCCCCAGCTCCCAATGACTACATTCAAAGAGGATCCCTTTTCTTGGTAGACCAAGAGTTGTCTGAGAACGCAACTCGCAGTTCCTACACTCAACAATCGAATTCATCTTCTTGTCAGACCGAGTTGCCTGGAAGCGTCAACTTTACAGTATTACGCTTAGCTGTAGATACTAATTTTTGGATACCTTTATTTTTGATGAACATCAGGTTACAGCGCACCTGTCACCGGACCCGTGTACAGCTGTGTCGGTGCTCCTTTCTTGTGTTGCGACATCATCATTTGCTAGCTTCTGTCACATATGCCTAACAGCAGTGCGTTTGGGTGAAGAGTTATCCACCGACTAGAGGCTTATCCAGAACATAGCAGAGGTACTTGTCCAATCATTTTTTTAACCTCAGGGAGGCTGCAGTGGCTGACATATGTGACACCCGTTTGACTTTTAGTATTTCCAGGGACATCCCATTAAATATTTGAGGAGCCTTGCAGGTGAAGTTCTTGAATGCCGTTGTTTTAAGTTTCGTACCACATGCCAGATTTGGCAATTTGTAACAGCACAATCTGCTAATCCTCTAACTTATTTCTCACAGTCCCTTTCTCAATATACTGTCATTGATATTGACTGAATGACTTTCCCGTATTTTACATACGTTGACGACCATGAAAGATTCAAATCGCCTTTGGATTGAAATTAACATGTAGCCTATTAATCTATTATGATAATCCATTTCCTCTTCCTATTGATCATGCGAACCTTCTTTGAACTGCTTCAAGTCTTCCTAGATTTGTACGCTCAATCATGTGAAATCCGGAGAGGTGAGCATTTGGATGACGCTGGTTGGATTGATTGTTTCCAAAGAATTAACATAGATTTTTTTATCGCTTAACAGGAAAGACCTCATGGCCCAGGACACAGTCTTCTGCCACTAGCCTCAGGGCATGCGACTGCTGCCAGCGGTGCAACGTATTCATCGAATCAATCATTTTATTTCCTACAAAGAGTGTGTTATTGCTCGAATAATATCAGGATTCGGCTACAAAGCTGTATGGTATTTTTCAAATATTTTTGTAAATCAAATTCAAATTATTTAAATTGCATGCATGTTGTTTTCACCAGCGCTCTTGGTAATTCACTATAGATTTGCTGGAACCATTTCCACATATTTCAGCTCCATCACTCTACCTCCCACTCAGGCATCGTCTGTGATGCTGGAAACGGATGAATGTTGACACTCTACCTCCCACTCAGGCATCGTCTGTGATGCTGGACACGGATGAATGTTGACACTCTACCTCCCACTCAGGCATCGTCTGTGATGCTGGACGCGGATGAGTGTTGACACTCTACCTCACACTCAGGCATCGTCTGTGATGCTGGACACGGATGAATGTTGACACTCTACCTCCCACTCAGGCATCGTCTGTGATGCTGGACACGGATGAATGTTGACACTCTACCTCACACTCAGGCATCGTCTGTGATGCTGGACACGGATGAATGTTGACGGCTTCTGCTCTCATCATTGGCCCTATTCGAAAGAGCAAAGGACCAAGCACAGTGTGTTGTAGTACCACAGAAAGCAAGTCCACTGGAACGGAAGTTTCCCGTTCACTACCACACTTTTGGTTCTGTGCTTGAAGAATTGTTAATCCTTAATTTCACAAACATTTCCTTTGATACCAGCATCAAGTAGCGTTGGAAACAGTTAGATATATCTCATCAACATTTTAATTGTCACTCAATTCATGAATCATCTCATCATAATGTTCCAGGAGTTGAGTCATCGTGCTCCTCTTACTTCTGTCACAATGTTGGATAGAGTTCAGCCATTCATTCTTCGAAAGAAATATTGCAATTTGTCTTTTCAAAACTCAATCGGGTACTTTGACGGTGGGTGATATCGAAAAAACTGATATGCAATTTGATGGCCCTGGGAGACAACCGCTTGATCATCATTTAGTCATCTGAAAAACGAAAAATTGAAGTTACCATAGAGGAAGATCTTAAACACAGATGATCAATAATTGACAGATTCGTTCGCAAAACTTTACTTGTATTTTCAACAGGCACACACTCACAGGCTGGTGGTTTATACACAGTAATTGTTATGGCTTACAATTTTAACAAAAATCATTGAAAAATTTCAATTCTTCGCGACATCCTGGACCATCGTTCACTGAGATAGCAAAGACACCACTTTACCTTTGAAAGACAAGTTAAAACCACAGAAATTCAGAGCAATTTATTTGTGAAAACTCATAAAGTGCTAACATTGAAAATGTCTCACGACAACGGACAATCACAGAAAATGTTTGACCCTGTTACGGAAGGCATCGAAGACTTCTTGGCTCGTTTTGAATTCCAAAACTACCGAGCCCTGACTGCAGCAAAGACGACGAGCGAGAAAAGGCGTCATTGCTGGGATCATGCTTAGCAAGAAGCGTGATCACACAAATTCAGCAAAAAATAAAACTGAAGAGCTTAAAAGTGACGACACACGACGAGTTGGTGGCAACTCTAACAACAATATACACGACGCAGAAATCCACATCCGGAGCGTCGGTACAGATTGATCACAGCATTACTAACGGAATGCGAAGAGAAGAGCTTCGACGACACCGTGACAAGAGCAAAGACACTTGAACAAATATCGGTGGACGTAGAAGACATCGTCTCGCTACGCTCAGAAGAAAGAGTACACCACTATAATTCCCAGCACTCACCAAGGTCGGACCGCCGCTCAAACTCACTAAGACTTGACCTCAAAAGGTTTTAAGAAAACCTACGGAAACGACAAGCCGACGACGCAAGCAAATCATATCGCCGAAGTGGACTAATGCACACCACCCGAAGACAGATCCCGAGTGATTACTTTACCGTTAAGAAGATCCGGAACAGACCCTCAACCAGGCTTCACAAGGAGCCACAACCGACGGAGGTGAAGAATTGCTTCAACGGACTCTCCCAAGCTGAGGACGAGCGGCCCCGGGTCGAGGACCACAAGCTGCTCCGACAAACAAAAAAGGACGGCGATCTTCGTGGAGGCATGCACCAATGCTTACCCTCGGTAAGCACTGGTAGGGTGGCCATGAAAAAAGGCAACACAGATAACAGTGGGCAGATTTTTTTTAGGATTGCCTACACAGAGGATGCCAAGTGTAGAATAGGACGATCCCCATTTTATGTCCAGTGTAGATTAAATGGTTAAGCAGATAAACTAGAAATTGAGACGGATCATTGATAAGCATTATCACAGAAAATATGATCCGTGACATTAAAAGTGCTAGAGTATGCAAAATGTACCAGAAAGCGATTGATTACGGCAACAATGCCATTACGTTCAACAACGCTCGTGGTAAATGTTAAAGGTACTTTGAAATGGCATACTTTTCTTGTCGTAAAACATAACTTATCTCCATTATTCGGTCGTGATTTATGTGAGAAGTTCGGATTGTTGGCGAATATGCGCAAGAAACATTCGTCTGTTAGAACGGTTACTAGATACAATCTATTCAATAAGTTCACTGAGTTTCTGTCTCCTAACTACAGGAACAACGTTAAACACAAGGTTAATATTAAGGTTGATGGTGACTGTAAACCCATGTTCTATAGATCGCGCAGCGTTTCATTTCGATACAGATGTCTTGTAAAGGAAGAGCTAACGAATTTGGAGAGTGCTGAAAAAAAATGAGATACTGAATCACTCTGACTGGGCTTGTCCCGTTGTGGCAATTTCAAAGCCCACTGGTAAAATACGACTGTGCGGCAACTACGCATTAACTACCAATAAACTCACAAAAACGATAACGTATCCAATGCCTACTCTTGACTACGTGCTAGGGAAGATTGGAGAGGCAATAGTATTTTTGTGTATTTATTTGCAAAACGCACACCTACAACTCCCGTTAGACGCAGAGTCCAAAAAATACAATCATTAATACGCCAGAGAGACTTTTCCAGTATAATTACTTGCCATTTGGCATATCTTCAGCCAGTGAGATATTCCAGTGCTTCATTTCGCAAGTTATTTCTAGCGCATCCATTACAATATGTTGCATGGATGATGTATTAGTACTTACTGAAACGCAGGAAGAACATCTAGAGGTATTAGACAAGGTATTCACAGCCTTACAGGGTGCAGGTGTCAAAATAAATGACAGCAAGTCATTTTGACACCACATGACATAGGTCATGTGTTGTCAAACGAGAAGGCACGACCCAACCCTCTGAAAATTCAGGCAATTTTAGAGAAATCTTGCCCATCAAATGTTAAAGAAGTACAGACTTTTGTGGGATTGTGTACATATTGCAGTAGATTAATTCCGAATTTCAGCACTGCATTCGCACCAATGTAGGCTCTACTGAAAAAAATGCAAAACTCGAGTGGGAGAAATGTCATCCGTCATGTTTTGAGACCATTAAAACTCTCTTTAGAGATACTAAAAAATAACATTGTTTGACCCAAATCTCAAAACAGCAATTGAGACCGATGCTACAGCAACTACGGGATAGCTGCATTTTGATTGCAAAAACACAACGAAGCTTTCATGCCTGTTCAATTTGCCTTGAAGACTTTAACAAGTGCCCAAAAGAATTACGCTATCATTGGCAAAGAGGCATTAGCAGTCTTGATTGGAGATGAAAGATTCCGTAAACACTTAGTGGAAGGCAAATTTCAAATTCGCACTGACCATAAACCATTATTAAAATTATTGGGTCGTGAAAATGCTATGCCAGTCAATTGCAGTGCAAGACTACAAAGATGAAACTTGAGACTGAGTCAATATAATTATACAATCGTGCACATTAGCGATTGCCGCGTCTGCCGCTCGCAGAGTCAAAAGATGACATGGTACCCACTGAACTCGTATTGTTGTCGAGAGATTTGGAATCATGCAGTGTCTTAGCGAAAGACATTAGCGTGGAATCCCGAAAAGATCCACAGTTATCTCAAGTCAGGCTTTATATTATGCATTGGTTCCCAACTGTGTTAGAGGAGGTTAGAAAACCATTCCAGAAGGCTAAGGATAACCTGTCACTGTTCAATAACTGCATGCTGTATGGTAACAGGTGGTGGTCCCACAATGCTACAGACACAAGGTCTTAGAACTGCTACATGTAAATCATCCAGGCATTTCGGCATGAAAGGGATTGCCCGTTCGTCGGTATGGTATCCTTAGATAGATGAAGACATTGAGAACTTCATTAAAGTGAGTAGCAAATGCGGTGCAAATGCCAGAATCCCTAAGCAGACTTCAAAGAGTGAATGGCCAAGACCTACAAACAAATAGTCGAGGTTACACATTGACCATTGTTTCTTCCGTGATGAAATTATCTTAGTCTTGGTTTGTGCACTGACCCGTTATATTGAGGCGGAGGTAGTGAAGGATGTAAGTTCTGAAGTAACAATAGAGGTGTTAGAATCATTATTCTTTCGAAATGGCTTACCTTCCTCCATAGTATCAGACATTAGTAGCTCATTTACGTCAAAAGAATTTAAAAACAACTAAGCACAAAAGGCTATTGAGCCGTTTGTGCTAATTAGTAGCGCCTGCGCCCTTTCACCCGAGCTCAAATGATAAAGCTGAACGCAGCGTAGGCTTAACTAAACGTGGCCTGAGGAAAGCCACAAGTACTGTAAAAGAACGGTTACGCAATATGTTATTACAATATCGCAACACCCTACATTCCGTGACGGGCGTTGCTCCAGCTGTATCATTAAATGGTAGAGTGTGTGTAACGGAAAAGGAACGAATTTACCCTAGATATGCCCCGTAGAAATGTTGTAAAAAACATGTAAACATTACTATGTTATAAGTAGGGTACAATGTACGTGTGCTAAACTTGAGACAAGGCCCTAAATGGCTAGATGACGTTGTTAAGGAAAAAGTTTGTATTATAATGTATAAAATTTATGCTACTAAACTAGATGCTATATGGATTAGACATGTCGAACAGCTGTTACCAGAAAACACCCAGCCTTGTGACGACGAGACTAAAGGAAACATTTAACGGGAAGAATGCTTGATAGACGGTCTACGGAAAGAATCTGAGTTACGTGAACTGATACAAAATGAGAATGCTAGTGGCAACGCATCTTTGAATGATCGGTATGAATGCGGTGATGAATCTAAACAGCGAATGCCTGATACACCCGCAATACAAAATGAACCAATGTAGGAAATACCAAATAAAGACCAACCATGACGTTCTGGCAGAGAACGTCGCCTTGTTGATAGATAAATAGCTGGAAATAAATCGTACATAGCATGGTAAATATAAATGATGTAACTAACCATGATAGAGACCAATGTTTGGTCGTGTATAATACGGTTTTACGGTATAACTCCTCTTAGAAAGGGGAGGGGTGTCAGGTCCCCACACTTGGGCAATGTCAATGCGTAACGAAGAAGATTTCCGGCACGTAGACGGTCGTCAATAACACCCCTATTACATTACACATGCGCTGGCAGGAAGGTCGGGTAGTATAGTAGACAAAGTTCTTCATAATATGAGAATCTATGAGCAGTAAACAAGCTGATTTGAAGCGAACAGGAAATCATTTAGGCGTACAGGGACAACAACATCATAGACTACGCTTGTGGCGGAAGCGAAATGTACGGAGCAGCAAGGGATAGTCAAAGAGAGTTGACTCGACCCTGATACCGACTGGTTGCTTGCCTGTGCTCGCTTCCATTACACCTAACTTAAACTCCCATTTTCTCGACTTGTATAAATTGTATAGTTGCAAATAAATCATATATACAACCCAATCCAATTGTCTGTCTAGAAGTCCTCAGTCTACAATATCTTAAGATATAACAATTCATCACTATTCATACTAGGTAAATTCTGAAGGATGGTGCACTTTTTTTATTGTGATAAAACTGCTCGACGATACAATTTGGCTTCGAAATAAACTCCTAAATTGATAACTTAAAGTTTGGATTTAGGCATGGAAGATCGCGATCGACAGCTCGCCCGACTTCTTCTTTGCTTAGTCGTTGGTCAATTTCATTATACAATCTTCATATAGATGATATTTTGGCTCAAGAATTATGAATCTAGGTGATTAGGACGCCCAAGAACCACGAATTTAGATGATTATGATGTGGACTAAGCATAGACTCCTTCTTATCCGAGTTTTTTTTTTTGGAGGATCAATGCTATTTAGATGTGAATTCTAAAGATGTTGGTATTGAGAGGATGAAACAGTTTCACGTAATACGCCGTTATTCCCATACCGCAGCAAGATACTTGACCACTTAAACATTACCTTTAAGGTATTGTAGCATTCCGGAATTAACGAACCACCCTGTGTCACCCTGTGTCAAGGGTTCAGAATCCAGCCTCCACAATCCCTTACGTGTCGTATGAGATGACTTTTACGAGAGCCCTGTGGTTTGGCATTAAAAATCTTGTTACCGTTACCACTTGCGTGTCGTAGAAGCGTAGAAGGCGATTAATGGAGCGAGGGGCTAGGAATCACATCCTCTGTTAACTCCTCTTTCAACGACGGCAAGACGAGCAGTGGTAGGAGAGGCTTACGCCTCTCCGAACTCTATTGTTAGGTTCGTTGAATGTGCGTGGTTGTAGTAGGAATGAAGCAAAGCAAAGAGTGATCATTGAGATATTCGTAAGGAAAAGTTTTATGTGTTGGCGCTGAGTGAGATGAAGGAAATGTAATGGCGAATATGAGTTGTGTGTGGCAAGTAGGAGACAGTCAGGCGTGTAGGAAGATTAGACACAATAAGGTGTGGCGTTGATATAGAGTGATCGGCTGGTTAGTAGGTGTCCTCAAGATTTATGTGGGTTTAAGTCAAGTTAGGTATAGACACATGGGCGCTTGTGAGTACTGGTAGCGAGAGGAGTGAGGAGAGGGAGCAGTTTTTGATTGACCTGACTGAGTGAATTGCTAGTTTAAGAGGTCAATTCAATGTGGTTGTACTGGGTGATCTAAATGCGAGATTTGTAGATGTAGTGGTATGAATGTGGTAGGAAGGTATGGCGTTCCCGGGAGAATTGCGAGTAGAGAAGCCTGATAGGTCTGTGCATGTAGCAAGCTGGTGGTTGGAAACAGCTTGTTCAAAAAGCAAGCACAAAAG
This sequence comes from Gammarus roeselii, assembly GCA_016164225.1. Taxonomy (NCBI): domain Eukaryota; kingdom Metazoa; phylum Arthropoda; class Malacostraca; order Amphipoda; family Gammaridae; genus Gammarus; species Gammarus roeselii. The sequence goes on from SDVV010001631.1 coordinate 19,725, forward strand.
GGTAAGAAAGGCCTACGTACAGCTGTGGCGAGAGTGCTGATGAATTTTGTGCTAACTTCGGGGAGTGAGGTGGGGAGGCTGTTGGATGTGCGGGTGTTGAGAGAAGCGGGTGAAGGAATGTCTGACCATATTCTGGTATAAATAAGATTAGGAGTGGAACAGAGGTGGAAGGGGAACAAAAAAGAGAGAGGAGGAAGTGAGAAAGTGAATCTGAAATGTTGAAAGCAGAGCTGAGAAGTTCAAGCAGGCGTTGATGAAAGAATATGACAACGTGAGAGGGCAAGACCTGAGAAATGCTACAGAAGAATGGGAGACGTTCAGAGATGCGTTGTCGAGATATGCAGAAAATGAGTTTGGTGTGCGGCATGTGGGAGAGTGTAGAAGGAAGGACTGCGAGTGGTGGAACGACGAGGTCAAACTAGTGGCGACTCAAAAGAGAAGAGCCAGGCCGGTGACGGCCTATAACAACTATAAAGAGAACAGAAAGAAGGTGAAGCGCGTGGTGAGAAGAGCTAAGAGGGACGCTGATGCCAACTAAGGCAGACGGTTGAGCTAGAATAAAGAGAGGTTCTGGAAAGAGGTGAAGAGGGTGAGAAAGGGAAGGGACCGGGAAGGAGGAGGTTTTGAAGGATGAAAACAGACGGTTGTTGCTGGAAAGTGGAGATGTACATGAAATTGAGTCGAGTATTTTGATAACACGGAGCCGGTTTTGGGAGAGACTTGTTTCGGACATTAGAAAGGAAGATGTGCAGGAAGCGGTAGAGGTGATGGAAGTAGGAAAAGCCCCTGGTTTGGACAGCTTTGCTACTGAGTTCCTGATACTGATGGAGTAGCGATGATCAAATGACTGGTGAGGCTACTGAGTCTGTATTTGGTGTCGGGCGTGGTGCTGATTGAGTGGCGCAGTGCTTGCATTGTTCCTCTGTATAAAGGCAAAGGGGATACAAATTAATGCTGCAAGTTCAAAGGAATTAGTTTGTTATGTGTTGCCGGTAAGTTGTACGGGAGAGGGCTCTAATCGATAAGACTGGAGACAGTACGGATGGTGCAATTGGCGAAAAACAGTATGGTTTCGTGAGTGGTAGCGGATGTGCCGTTCAGATTTTTGAAGTGAGTCAAGTCTACGAGAAGTCCCTTGCAAAGGGAAAGGATGTGTTCTGGTCCTTTATGGATTTGGAAAAGGCTAACGACAGGGCTGACAGGGAATCATTGTGGAGGCTGTTACGTTTGTGTGGAGTGAGCGGGAATTTGTTGAAAGCGGTTCAGAGCTTGGATGCGAGGCTTGTGCGTGGTTCACAGTGAAAGTGGGACTGAAACAAGACTGCGTTGTGTTTCCTTGGCTGCTCAATCTCTACCTAGATGCAGTGGTCAGGTAGTCGAACGCGAGTGTTACGGGGTGTGTTTAGAGGTGTTGGAAGCGAATGGAAGGAGGTGGAAGTCGAGTCAGTTGCTCTTTGATGACGATACGGCACTGGTTTCGGACTCGAAGAAGAAGCGGTGTATTTGCTAGCGGCCGAGCTTGATAGAACTTGAGAGAAGAATAATATTTGAGTTAACGTGGGTAAAGTAAAGTAATGAAACGTTTGATGAATGTCGATACGAGCAAAATTAGTGTCCTTCCTAATGTAGAATTATTGGAGGAAGTTCAGTGTTTTACGTACCTGGGCTCCCATGTAGAAAAGACTGAACTAGTGGAAACTGAGGTGAAGTTTTGTGTGCATGAAGGGTTTAAATTGTTGAGAGCACTGAAGAGTAATGTGTAGGACGTTGGGAATATGAAAAAAACGAGATTTGTTGAATGAGGGGGTAGTTGTCATAGTTGAGCTCTACGGAGCTGAGACTTGTGGGGCGAGAGCAAATGAAAGAAGTTTGAATGTTTTCGTGATGAAATGTTTGAGGGGCACAGCTGGGTGACGCTGAGAGACATGATACATAACGACGGTGTTCCACTTATAACGGGGATGGATGGTGAAAGAGTTTTAGGGCAGAGTAGATTCGCATGTTTCGAGTTAGTTCGCTTTTGTAGCATGCAGGGTTGGATGATAAGAGATTGGTGAAAAGGGCGATGAACGCGGAGGTGAGTTCACGTAGGGCTACAGGTGGAACGAAGTTTCGGTGGATGGATGCCGAGAAGTAGGCCTTAGAAAGGAGAGACATGAGTGGGTAGGTAGTGAAAGATCGTACAATGGACAGGCGTGAGTGGAGTGAATGATGTGTGGACGCTGCCCTGATCTGCTTCTCGCTCCTGGCATCTCGCTGAGAGACGGGAGGGTCGTGGGCTTGGGAAGGATGTGGTCGCTATGAAACAGCAGGGGTACACCAGTCACGCTGTCGGGCTCTGCTGCTGACACTGACCTCGTTCCGCAGTACTCTGAGTGTGTTTTGCGGGGTCTTCTTGCCGGACACTTTAGCTCGCAAAAGTTAAGCTACGTGATTATGAGCGTATGAGAGGAATATGAGGTGTAACTTGACGACAGCTACCTCCCTTCCTGTGGGATTCGGCCTAGTGTCTGTATCTGTATCTGTAATGTTAGAAGCTGCAATTTAATTCCTCTTATTGCCAGACTTAGAGTGCCTGCATGGAGCGTCATTATTACACTCTGCAATTTGATTCCTAATGTTGTCAGACCTAGAGGGGTCTGGGAGTGACATTTATGCACTCAGCAATATCTATGAGCAGCAACAATTTTGTTGCAAGTTCGATCGTCATTTTTCTTCTTAATCTCAGGTCACTCTCTCTGAACTCAGCAATACATTCTTGCCTACAAAGGAAACAACAGAACCCCAACGTTGTCTCTTTTCGTCTCTACCGTTACCGTCCCCCTACCTCCGCGAACTCCACTCGACACGTATTTACCGCCATAGATGTCTACTGATCGCCGGTGCCAGGTTTACTAAATTCTAATTTGGTGACACAATCAAGAGTTTAGTTGGCGCATGAACAGCTTTATGGACAAAGTTTTGCTGAGCAAGATACCTGTGCTTGAGTTTGTTGACTCACCTGCCCGCCTTCGACTGACTTAGAGGTGATTGTGCTCAGGAGAGGAGTGTTACAGTAGGTGGGATAGAGGGCGACAAATGATGTCTGCCGTTGCTTGAAGTGATGAGAATTGGTGCAGTTTGGGGCTACAAAAGGTACTTTCTCAGTCAGATGTGAATAGTGTACACAGTATTCAAGGCATGTCGTTTGTTCAACAGCATGGAAAAAAGGAAAGAAAAGCCTTATTGACTTGTCTAAATGATAAATGAGAGAAAATAAACCACTAATGTTGGTTAATGTAATTGTGATACAATAATAGATAGCAGTTTGACGTTCGAAATAAAAATATCCTAGATTTACTATTGGATATTGATATTGTAGATAAATCATACTATTTTGTACATCCCTTCTCAGAGGCTGTAGGTAAGGAAGGTGAAGGCGGGTGTGTTGCGTGTCATACACTAAGCAAGTTGTGCAGAGGAAGATACATCGCAGTGGTGGTGTCACTCCCCCATGCTCATGTGTCTCCGAATGCACATGTGTCTCCGAATGCTCTTGTATCTCCGAATGCTCTTGTATCTCCGAATGCTCTTGTATCTCCGAATGCTCTTGTATCTCAGAATGCTCTTGTATATCAGAATGCTCTTGTATCTCAGAATGCTCTTGTATCTCCGAATGCTCTTGTATCTCCGAATGCTCTTGTATCTCCGAATGCTCTTGTATCTCAGAATGCTCTTGTATATCAGAATGCTCATGTATCTCAGAATGCTCTTGTATCTCAGAATGCTCTTGTATCTCCGAATGCTCTTGTATCTCCGAATGCTCTTGTATCTCCGAATGCTCATGTGTCTCCGAATGCTCTTGTATCTCCGAATGCTCTTGTATCTCCGAATGCTCTTGTATCTCAGAATGCTCTTGTATCTCCGAATGCTCTTGTATCTCCGAATGCTTTTGTATCTCAGAATGCTCTTGTATCTCAGAATGCTCTTGTATCTCAGAATGCTCTTGTACCTCCGAATGCTTTTGTACCTCCAAATGCTCTTGTATCACTGCACTGTTATTGCAAAAATGCTCTTGTATCACTGCACTGTTATTGCAAAAATGCTCTTGTATCACTGCACTGTTATTGCAGAACGATGTTTGAAACGTGGCCGCCCGAACACACTTTCAGCGGGTATCCAGCTGCTTGTACGGTTGTGGAGAGACGCAGTGGAGGCAGATACATCTTTGAATCCCATGGAGTCAGATGGGTCAGCCGTCCCCTCTAAAACACCTCATTTGTTAGTGTGAGTTAAACTACACAATTCTAATGTACTTTGAAGAGTTCACAAAACAAAACTAAACAAAACAGAACTTTAAGTTGAATCAAAGAATTCCATGTTGCTGTGAAAATCCTTTTGGCATAGGTATTATTAAATGAACCATAAATTCATTTTTCTTTAAGGTATATTTTTTCACGGATCTATTACATGGCTATTGTGATATTTCACACATTCATATTTTTGTCTCCCCTCCTCTATTCCATTCGCTCTTCCACTCTCATTTCATTCATTATATCTCTCATCATTTATTTCCTACTCACCTATAGTCCTCGTCGCTCTCCGTGTCAGCAATTCTATTTTGCATTTCCTCCACTGTTAAATCACTTATCACTTTTCATTTTCCCCTTTTTCATTTTCTCTAATCTTTCGTGTGAAATCTTTCTCCCCAGATTTCATTTTACTCTCTTCTTTCTTCGTCCGTGTTCAATACTCATATATATGCCCATTTCCCCATCCAATCTCTCCTATCTTCTTTCGAGCGCAATCTTTCTCTTCTCACTCCATTTCCCCTATCCTTTGCCTTCTATTCTCTTCCAACTGCACACTTCCTCCTCTCGCCCCATTCCACGCATCCTCTCACTCTTTCCCCTGCCTCCATGCAAATATTTATGTTGTGCACCAATTTTCCCCATTATCTCTTCCTTTCTCCCTCGGTGAGCCACCTTTTTCTTCTCGCCCAATTTCACCCATCTTTTCTCTGCCTCCTCTGTGTGTAATATTCATTTCCTAGAATCATTTACATATTCTTTTTTTCATCTCTTCTCCTCCTCAGATTTACGTATTTATACTCTCTCCCCGTTATCGCCATCGTCGCATGTCTTTCCTCCACGGGTGCAATCTTTCTCATCTCACCCTATTTCTCTCATCCTTCCTACTCTCTCCTTCTCCATGATCAATCTTTCACTTCTCGTCTTCTCCTCAACCAATCTTCCTTTACTGACCCTGTTTCCTTCATCAGTCTTTTCACTCCTCCTCCGTGTTCAATATTCTACATCTTATCCCATTTCCCCCATCCCATCCCATCTCTCCTCCTCCGTGTGCAATATCCTTTTCTCGCCCCATCCCCC
>SDVV010001632.1:0-25093 GCA_016164225.1 Gammarus roeselii
AGTAGGTTGAACGTAGATTCTCAGAGTAGGTTGAACGTAGATTCTCAGAGTAGGTTGAACGTAGATTCTCAGAGTAGGTTGAACGTAGATTCTCAGAGTAGGTTGAACGTAGATTTCAGAGTAGGTTGAACGTAGATTCAGAGTAGGTTGAACGTAGATTCAGAGTAGGTTGAACGTAGATTCAGAGTAGGTTGAACGTAGATTCAGAGTAGGTTGAACGTAGATTTGAGGAGGGAGCTAAGGTTCCAGAATTCAGAGGGGTCTCTAGTAGGTCCTACAGTTTCTCAAGAGGGTCCCGAAGAGTCAAGGGCATCTCTAAGGGCCTCAGAAGGGTCTAAGTGGGGTACCCCCAAATCCTCCTGTTCGTCCAAGTCCCCCGGGATCCCGAAACCGCGAGTCCCGCGGGTCCTACGAGTGCCCCTCTTACCTGGGTCACTTTGTCTCAAACAACCTCGACATATATAATAACAAATGCAAAATTTATCACTTAAGAAAAAAGGTGAGATATAGAGCCAACGAAATAAGAAATAAAATACTAAAATAAAGTGTTAAACATCCACCCCAATCAAGACAAGATAGCAGTAGGGCAGAGAAGAGCTCTTATGCCGCAGTATCAACAAATTGTGTGGACAATTGCCCAACTCTGGCCATAAAATGCTCCATATGTCCATACAGGAGGCATTTGATGTTCCAACAGCTTCGTAACGAGCACCAGATTTCGGTGCCAGGAGCGGCGTGCAGCACCGGACTAGTCGAACTTAAGTAAAATTGTTCCAGCGTAACTAGCATTGCTGCACGCGGGTGCGAGAAAAAAGGCATATGTTGCCTCCATTTTCGAATCCAAGCGCAAACGATATCAAATACTTACGAGCATCACGCGCAATCAAGCACGGTTATTTGCACAAGACTAGTTCGAGGGTACACAAATACATCAAGTTTGGAGGAGATTTACAATTTGAAGCTAGATTTCACTTGTAATACTTCCATGGCACTACCTTTCTCGTCCATTCCGCCCGCTCATACTCGCCATCCGTCAATTCCGCAGCCCACTCCCCATCCGTCCGAGGGGATATGAATTCCGCCATGTCTCACAAATTCAAGCATAATTTTACATAAAGGTTAGTAAACATTTGAGTCTTCTGGTCATAAACGTGGTGGGAACATAGGGATAGAATTGTTTGAAAGATGCTGGGCCGGGCACACTGACATCCTCCTCCATCTCTCCCAAGAAGCCTGCAAAAGCCCGCCGCATCAGCCTAGATGGTCTGGTTATCGGGTATTAGGTAAATTTTATTTCCCCAAGGTGCCACGCTCAAAGTAGGCGGGACTGCGTTGAAACAAGCATCATAATAAGGCCAGATGTTTCATTTAGCTTATTTAAGAGTACAAATGAATTAACGGTCGTGAACAGTACTTGGGGCAGTTGGCAGGTGCCGCGGGTACCCGTGTCTGCAGTTGTAACCTATTCCTAGCAGGAACCGGCCAAGTCTACAGTCTTTGAAGGTGGTGGTTTATCCCCTTCCTTCCCTAAAATAAACCAAACTGATACCTCCAGACACTTCCCGAACTATCTACCGATTTAGTTCAAATGTTAGCTCGAACAGTTGGAAAGATTCATCGGGTTCGAAGCTTTGCTTGCTAGCCAAATATGAGCACGGAAGCAAGGACAACAGTTACGGTTTCGAAGGAATTTAATAGTTTCCTTCGATATCACAAAAGACTCATCAGCTGCTGAAAATGTTTGGTTCAAGACGAGGTTTCATGTTTCCAATTGGATTTGTGTTCAAAGAGTTAATAGGATGCGAGAAATGGACTAAAGCAGTATTGTACAACACATTTAGGTGAAATTCTTGGTGACCCTGAACATTGACCGAATCCCCCACCCACACTTCCCACCCGTCTCTCAATCCCACTCTCCACCCTTCAACGCCGAACGCCCAATCCAATCCGTAATTTCGGCAGCCCAATCCATCACGACCATCAGTAAAGAGCGATCATCTCCACAAGGCCTACTTTACCTCGTCTGCTCACCATGGCAACGGCCGCTCACTCGACTCCGAGGGGAGCAGCATCCCCCTCCCTGTTACCAACCCAACGAATTAAAGCGAACAACTCGTCTCCATAATGAACCAGCTGCGCGAGTAATTAGATCGCCTTCTTCAAGAGGATACAAGGAGAAAAAGATCGCCGCAAAGGTGGTCTAAGAAGGGGGAACGATGGGCTGTTAAGTGGCTGCCGTGCAATGGCTTCATTTCTGCGACGATGAGAAGCCAAGAGAATCAAATCAGTTTAGAACAGACGAGACTAAGAAAACAAGTGTCTGTAGGGCAGTTCTTAGGTGTTGTGTCGCTTTATATAGACGGCTGGGTTCGCTGATAACTCATTCAGTTTATGCTGGTTAGGCGAACGTTCAACAGATTCACCTAGAGATCAGTAATGTGAAGTTACAAAACTATGGTGCAAGCGTTAGACATCCACGCTTCATCAAATTTAGATCCACTGGTTCACGTTATGATAGATCAGACAAGTTCGAACAAAATTATATCTTTCCTCGACACATTCTATGTTGGTCATGTATTGATTTCAACTAAATATCACATCCTACAAGGCAGTTAAGTTGTTCACAAGACACTAGTTATTCTTCCAGAAACTCAACTTCGCGTCTTCAGTATAAGCCAAAACCCTCTTGGTAGATGCGTCCGCAGCAGCCGCAGGAATAATGACCATGGCAACCGTAGGGCCACGCAATGCATGACACGGCATGACTGACAAATAAAACAGTTCCGTAATGAACGAAATTTAAACCATAAAAAGCAATTTACACTAATACTCATAGTTCGAAGAAGTTTCGAATACATTGCATGCGAGCAATAGTCACTGCATTCCAAACGAATAAGCCAAACCTCACTCGACAATCACACTGTACTGGAGAAGATACACGAAGCTGTACGAATGTTCAACAGATTGGATGGACTTAGCGCGAGACAAGGATCAGGAAGCGCCACGATTTCTGATTGACCAATTTCTTGAAAGGAAACTAACGCCTGCTTTATACTAGTAAAAAAAATCAAGCCTGCATATTTACGATGACCAATGGATAGCCCATTGGTTACAAAAAGATGAAAAAAAACTGCATCCCAACTTCCTGCAAGGCAACTCCACACGCCAAAGAAATGTAAACGATCCACAACTTTTGCAAGCAATCAAAAGTGAACACAGAAAACAGGGTTGTGGCAGGAGCCGTGGCAGTAGCAGCAGCAGTCTGCTCAGACGATGCATCTTCACACAACCCGTGCCCAACTTCCGTATTTACAAAGGGGAAGAAAAGTTGGCGGTGTCAGCGGTGGGGGCTTTCTTGCTAGCCTCGTCTGTGAGGGAAGACGAAGCGCAAAGCCCCGCCAGTTAAGGTCTCCTAATTTCAGGCGGATAACAGCATTTCGGTTAGCGATATAAAACCTGTAAACGCATGTTCCTCCTGATGGTCGCTGTGTGAGATCGGTGAAACCAAGGTGTCTTGCTCGAGTTCCCTCGCTCAGCAGAAACCTGCCAACTTCGAAAGCCTTCATGGCAAGATACAAAGAACTGTATAAACTTCAGAAGTTCAACTGTAAAACTTCAAACTTTCATTCGTCGACCCAAAAATAAAGCACTAATGACTCAAGCATACGCCTTTTACGTAGCACGGATACGACATTTCGAAAGACTAATCCAGCTCGGAAATATACGCGAACTCTATTCACGTCGCTCTTCTTGTGTCATACGAGGACATCAAATATCCTTCCGCAACTGCACACATTAGCCTGCACGAAACATTACTTATGAAAGTTAACAGCAGTAGTCATCGTTCACGGTAGTCTTAGATTATTAGTTCCCCACTAGTGGGGAAAAGACCTGAAGAAAATGAGAGCAAGGAGTGCTAACGTACCTTGACGAGATCCCATTAATTAACAGAGACTTGTGTGGGCACGAGCCAAGTTTAATGGCCATTCTTTTGAAACTATCGAAATTGGGTCTATTTAGAAAGTGAGCCGAAACTGACCAATCCATTTCAGATATGAAGAGAACCCGCAATAGGCAGAGAGAATCTGATTTGAACACGCAAAATGCTATGCAAGCAAATACCTCAAAATGAGTTGGGGGACGCCTGAATACGTTATGAAATCATGAGCTTTGAGAAACAAAGCGATCACAGATCTCCACTGAATTACTGCGACGAACTCGACGCTAAGCCCAGGGTCGAAAGTAATTAAGTTGAAAGTTTCTTCAAGGACGTCACCAGACAATCATGGTCGTATTCTAACCACATCGCATAACACTGAATTGATCTTCAAGAGACAGTACCCGGGGAACATGAGTGCGCATGTACGTACGTGTAATTTTTATGTATATATATATATACATATATACATATATACATATATACATATATACATATATACATATATACATATATACATATATACATATATACATTATATTTAGTTAATATAAACATATTTTAAATGGATCACACACACACACACACATATATATTATATATATGTATATAAATACTAAGAACTCAAACATTCATATTAGATCCTTGCATATGGATATTTATCCGATCACATACATAAAAAATATCTACACATGTATACATGCATGTAAAGAAATACACGAAGTACATTTTTCGCTTTCTTCCTAGCAAATTCTTCTTATTGTAAACTGCGGTAAAACATACCCAACTAATCTCTTAACAGACTGGACTCCGAGGACTAGCTTGCAGAGATCATCTCCCAGTAACAGACTTATACTTCAGTTGCTTCAGTCAATTTAGTCTCAGGTGCCAGGCTCAACAACACCAAGTTTACGAACGTGAAAACCAATAAGTTCATTCAACCTGTTCATGCTACTATGCACTTCAGATGGTCAGGAGTTACAACACGTCAGTATCGTGCCGGTGGAGTTTGTAATTTCCCTTCAACCAGGGAAGGATTCCCTCGCGGAGCTCTCAGAATGTGGCGCCGCAGGGCCTGCAAGCGACGAAATTCCTAGGTTTCGGAGTAACAAGACCCTTGGCTACATGACATGCCCCTAGCGACAAGATTTACATCATATTTCCGTCCATAGAGCACCATCCAGGGTTTACGAACATCCTTTGGTTTAAACGTAGCTCAAGTAAAAGGATTCAAGGATTTTCAAAGTTTATCAAAGTATAACTACATTTTAACAAAAATTAGTGAAATCTGATACACAGATAAGTACCAAGTGTTCGTCATCGTGAGCGGCTCTGAAGACTGCATTCGCTATTTGTATAAATTCATCAACTTCTTACATAGGTTGAGAGTAAGTTAAATTCTACATCCTACCAACCAAGGGACATCGAAAGACATTCTTTACTCCACTTAGTAAAACTGACCATTGCTTCAGAGAAAAATGAGCCTATCAAGTATGAACAGACATTTACTTGGAATCCAGAAAACGTCATGTTTTAACAGACATTAAAACAAAATTCAACATCAGAGTACCAGGATGCAATGTTAATTACAACTATCTCATTACTTAACGATATTACACTACCATGGGGAATAACTTTACCTTGGACAAAAAATCCCCAAGACGGACCAGGAAACAAGATGGAGTGGAAAGATCCCACTCTACCCTACCCAGCTGATCCCAACCACAACTGCAAAGCTGTACAGCCTATAATTTGAAAGCATTTAGGGATATACTTCCACGTAACATCAATACAATTAAAACACACACGTTCCTCTACATACAAGAACATATCACATACGCACACACGAAGTTGGTCTCCAACAAAATTAACGCTCTATGAAATTGACGTGATATTTAAAACTTCGAATTATTGGAACCGATTGAAAGAGTACATTTGCCATATTCTACTGCATCACATGACCGACTGAAGTAGCTTTAACATGGGATGCATTGATGTGAGCGCCGACACAAACTCGTCGGATGAAGTTTGCAACTGCATGTCGAACTTGTGTCGCCACTTTGCTTAGCAGTTATACAGCCATTCCATCGTCGTTGGCACGAGTTTGTGGCCCAACCGATCCCATCTTCCGGAACCAGCAGTCGAGCGGGCTGATGTTAGAGCTATGGGCGAGCCGGTTTGTTGGGCGGTTGATCTTCTCTGGTAACTCATCAGTTACACATATGATACTCGTCGCAGTGAGCAGGTGAATCCTCCTGCTCATAGAATTTCTCCGACCAAACAGCTGGCCACAATTTAGGCCAACTGATACGCGACACCGAGACCATCTGTCTGGAGTCTCAATTGGAGCCGGTACCACTCCAAGCGTCAAGGTCCGTCCGTTTCCTCGCGTCAAACTTCTCTTCGGGGCACCTGCTAAACTTCTGGCAATATTACGCACAAAATTGAAAACTAGAGACGTTCCGAGTTGAAGCGATTTTAATTAGAAAAGGCAGAAAGACTCATTAAATCCACGAAAGAAGCTTCAATGAATAGAGAAGAATACCGGCCAAACCGGAAGATTTAACATAGAGCTGCAACATCTTTCAACTTGAACAAAGGCGACGGGAAAAGTGAATTGGCTTCCGAAAAGGTGCCAGAAGTCACTGCACGATAGATGCGGGGAGGTGGCAGCAATGACGCCGGGAGAGAGGGGGTCATTTGAGAGGGATCTGCGTAAAGTTTAGGAATACGAGAGCTAATTAGTGCCAGTTGGGCCACATCATTAGGGTAAAGACGAGGTTGAGGGCCATGAGCGAGAGGAGACGTAAATGCGACGCCGAGAGAGGAGAGATGCCGCATCAGGGACGTCAAGAGCTTGAGGAAAGGATGTCACACCGAAGACGAGAAAATCGCACCAGGGACTAGAGCGACAGAAGAAATACCGCACCAGGGACGACACGAGAGAATGACCGCAATTATATGATCTGGTTTAATTTTCACCAAGCAACGTCCTGGACAGCATTCTCACCTTACACCTATGCATCAGTCTTTGTACTAGCCTGAATTAATTATCGCTTTCGCCTTCGACTTATCACAGCAGTCTTTACTGTAGCTTTAGCTGGTCGTCGATTGAGTCACTTATTTCGATCATGTAGTTTGCAGTAATTGGTCTGGACGTACATTACCACTGCCACATCATGCAAACGTATAATGCGGTAATCTGTGCTAATCCTTCGCGATGAACCCATGAGATTGTGATCCTCACATCAATTAACAGAGCTAAATTAAATTAATGATTGATTTATTAACCGTAAGAAAGTAATCGCAAGTCGATGGAATCCATCTTATTCATCCCGCCCATTTCTCAAACTGCATTCACTAGTATTTAGAACTGTCTTATCAATCATGAACATGCAATTGATCTGCGCACCATCAATTGCAATGACAGCCTTCATAACCCTTACAAATCACAATAAGCGGAGCCTTTACTCCATGGCGAGGCATTCACTGCTTTACTCGCGTCCCTCTGCACCCCATCAAGACGGGATTATCAAACAGTGACGTGGCTACATTGAACGACCATAAGAAATCGTCAACACGAATCAACCTTTCACTCATTGCAAGAGGTGAGTAATGGTGGGGGAGGGATGGGGATTGGTGCATTTTATTTCTTGAAAAAATTACTACCAAACTATCCCATTTTTGCACTATTACAGATAAAGTCTAATTTTGTAATAACCAGCGGTTTGGACGCAAATCTCAGTACGATTGGGTTTGCCCCTATCATATTTATAGGTTAATATTAGATACACATTGTTAACTTTAAACGGGATTATTTTTCCTTAGTACAAAGTTGATCGTAGTCTGAAAATAATATTCTTAATCAGGTGTAGAAATCTGGTATTTTGAGTGCTGCGGGTCCTCATCCTTGTTCACGAATTATAACTAGACCAACTAATTGTCCGCCTGTTGAAAAACTTGTAAATCAGTCATTTCTGGATAAAATATGGTTGTATATTCAGCAGATTGGAGGTATATTTAAGTGATCCTTTACCATTGCTCTACTCAGGTTCGAATAGCTGTCGAATCTCGGACCACACCTAAAATTGAAGCTACTCTCCAGCAACACTTACTAGTAGATGTTTACCCGCAGTCGAGTAAGTTGGATGTGAAATGGTATTTACCACCCTATCGGAACCAAAAATTTTGCATGTTAGAGTGCCTTGGGGCACTAACTCCCAACCGTTCACGCAAGAGCCCAATTGAGGACATTAATATGAACTGGGAACGAGTGGTAGACAGTTGCCAGCACTAGCAACGTGAGGACGACTTGCTCACTAACAAACGTCGACGCGAATCGTTAAGCCAGAATAATACCAGACTGCGGGAATTTTGAAGCAAGACTGGTAATTATTGAGTATCTGGACTACGCAGTGATATCAAGTTCTCATAACCAAACTATAGCATCAAGTGTGAGCCAATAGGAATATTACTTGGGTTGTTACATTTTGTTCCGGAAGCCTTACCAAGGAGCTCCTTTGTCTGGTGTATCCATTTTCACACTTTATTCCCGGTTTGGGCAGGCAGTGCCATTTTACATCAGCCTGTTCTGCAGGGACTATAATAAATGATAGGTACTTAGAAACACGTCCGTGATTTTATGCTTTGTAACCAGGAGTTACAATTCTTCTACCGTATCCGTCGCGTGTCGTAGGTGACTAGCCAGGAGTAGAATCGTGCTACCGTAACCCCTGCGCGTCGTAAAAGGCGACTAAAAGCGGGGCGAACGGGCTAGGCATCGTTATCTGTAAGACCCTTCCTCAAAGACGGCAAAACGAACCCTCTGTTATGAGTCTCTGAATGTGCGTGGCTGTAGTACGAAAGAGGTAATGAGGAGATTGGCGAGACAATTGTGAGGAGGAAGTTGGATGTGTTGGCGCCGAGCGAGACGAAATTGAAAGGTAAGGACGAATGAGAGTTTGATGTGGCATGTAGATGAAAGTATGGCGTGGAGGAAGGTTGGGCACGAGGAGGTGTGGTTTTGATATCGAGTGATCAGTTGGCTGGTAACGTTACCGAATGGAAGGCGTCATGAAGATTTGTGGGTGAAAGTCAAGTTAGACGTAAAAAGATGGGCATTTGTGAGTGCTTACGGACCTGGCATCGAGAACAGTGAAGAGAGGGAGTAATTTTGGACTGACCTGAGCGAGTGTATCGAGAATTTAGGAGGTCAATTCAATATATTTGTACTGGGTGATCTTAATGCGAGAGTTGTAGATGTAGTGTTGGAGAATGTGATAGGAAGGTATGACGTTCCAGGTAGAAATAACTGGAGAAAACCTGATAGGTCTGTATGAAGCAGGAGTTGGTGGTCGGGAACAGTTTGTTCAAGAGATATCCACAAGTACACATGGGTAAGGATGACCCGTGGTGCAGTGGTGAAAAGAGCGCTGATAGATTTTGTGCCGATATCGAGGAGTGGTGGGGAGGCTGTTGGATGTGCGGGTGTTGAGGGGAGGGTGGAGGAGTGTCTGACCATCTGCTGGTGAAATGTAGATCAAGAGTGGGGCAGAGGTAGAAGGGTAACACAGTGGGTCGAGGAAGAGAGGTGTTGAAAGTGAGTGAACCTAATGAGACGTAGAGCCGAGGAGTTCCAGCAGGCGTCGAGGGAAGAATATGACTACGTTAGAGGACAAGACCTGAGAGATGTGAAGAATGTGTGGTGCGCGCCGTGTGAGCGGGTGCAGAAGGAAAGGTTGCGAGTGGTGGAACGAGGAGGTCCAAAGGGCGGTGGCACGGAAAAGAGCGTTTGAGGAGGGGTTGCAGGTGAAGCCGGTAATGGCTTATGAAAGCCAGAAAGCGAGAAGAAACTAGGTGAAGCGGGTGGAGAGGAGAGCCAAAAGAGAAGCTGATGCCAGGTGGGGGCTGACTTGTGCCAAAATTGAGTACAAAAAGATGTTCTGGAAAAATGTGATGACTGAGAAACGGGAAACCGGAAAGGAGGAAGTAGTGAAAGATGAAAACTGCCAGTTGTTGGAAAGTGGTAATTTACGGAAGAGGTGGGCCGAGTATTCATGAAATTTTGAATGTCGAGGATGACAAAGGCTGACATAGTTGCTGTGGGTGGTGGTACTAGGATGCCAGTTCTTAAGAGAAAGACTTGTGGCGGACATCACCAGGGAAGAGGTGCAAGAGGCGGTGGAGGTGATGGAAGCAGGGAAAGCCCCTGGATCGGATGGCGTTGCGACAGAGGGCATAGGGAGGATGGAGTAAAGATCGTCAAAGCTTCTGTTCTCCACCGGAGTCTCAACGCGAAGTTGATGCTAACTCCCCCGTAAGGCAATTGAAGAGTGGATGAGTAGATTCAACAAATTCAGAGAAAGTTTAGTAGTAGTATTTTCTTCCGCTTCCCACCGTAGCTCCAACGTGTATCACCGAGTGCTCCCCCGTAGGACACGATGATCCGTTAATTCTGCACAGCTTTATGCACGAAGTTAAGTTGAAGTTCACAATTAATACGCAGGGAGGGCCGAGTTCAGGAACAGACGATTCAAACTTAGTCAGTTTCACACGACTTCATATAGTCCGGTGTGTTTGCGAAGAGATTAGTTTTTTATAGTGTTCTGTTTCTGTGAGCAGGCATTATCGGTTGCACGGGGGACTCGAGAAGGCTCGTCGGGCTGCTGCGAGTGCATCCCAATCCACAAGTGAATGTTTAAAACAGATTGCCACTTTATGGCAACAGGGGCATGGTGGTGCGTCCGGTCCCATGTCTTACGTGCTTTTGACGATTGTGGATTACCCACGTGTGCCCCGTGCTTAGACGGGGAATGAACACTGTCTCCTTATTAGAAAATCTGGCGTCCCACTCCCACGGATGATTCTACTACAAGCAATTTTTTGTCCACTCTGTTGCCATGAGTCGTTCCATCGCGATGTTATACCAGAGTTCATGACTGAGAACCAGTCTCGGTAATGTATGGAGATATGTTCTAGCTGGATAGACACCAGTTTAGATGGGGAATCTGCGCGCTCGTTTCCTCTTATTCCCACGTGTCCAGGTCCAGCAGAACTCGACCGCTTGACCCATCTCGGACATCGTGAATAGGTAATGTTGCATTTTTCTAATGGCAGATTGATCGAAGTGCAGAATTTTCAGGTGGGTAGAAACAATCAGACAGTCTGAAAATAAATGGAACATATGGGAAGGCGGTCACTTCTAGTAAGGGGGGTGGCCAATTCGAGTGCGTGAGCTCAAGCAAAAAAAATACCAGGCAAAGCCTCTTGGGGTAGGGTGGCCGAATGAGAGGTCCCTCGCCTACAGCAGCAGCTCCCACTCCGTCCGATGTTTTGGAGCAGTCAGTGTATTACATGGCGGTGCTCAGAGTACTGTTCATCAAGTAGTCGTGAGAATTCTCTGCGGTACGTGTTGGTTGGGGTTGTTGCTTTGTGGTACGTTTGCAAATCTAGGTTGACCAGCGGTGGGTTGATCATCCACGTTGGTGTGTTGATTTGAAGAATTCGATAGGAGAATGAAGGCTTGATTGCTTTGCGTCTGATGTTCAACGAGGTCGGTAAGTTATCCAAGCGTAGAGAAAAGAGTGGGCATATGTTCTTGGCCGCAAAGAGGCGTTCATCAAAAATGTTGGTGACGTCACCGAGTGCTGGGTTATTGATGTAGCTCCTTGTCTCGAAATAGTACTCTAGTGAGAATTTGTCTCTGGAGCGAAAGAGGAAGCTCATTAGCAAGCACGTTCATGGATTAGCTTAGTGTGGCACAGAACGCACAGGTTGTGATACGCAGGGCGTTTTTCACGATGATGGAGGTTCAAGCATTTTATTTTTGTTCTTAATAACGTCATGCCGGTGTTCATATCTGCTCCGAATTTCAACGATGTTACAGAGAGGATAAGTCCGGTTGCGTTTTTGCTGAGTCTCCAGGGCTGTAATACGAGGTCGCCATGTGAGTTTGGGGTCTCACACAAAACCGAATTTCATTGATTCCTCGTTTACTAGCGGAGTGTTGTTCAGCGTTAGGGCTGGTTTTAGGTTTAAGCCGGGCACAAAAATTAGGTGTATGCTTTTCGTTTTGGAGGGCCATAATCTGAATCCGTTCAAGGAGGCCCAGTTCCCGACTAGTATCAAGACATTTCTATAGTTCCTGTTGAATTGTTAAGAGGCTAGGGTGTCAGTAGCGCATTTGTAAGTCGTCCACGTAAAGTGATTAAAGCAATCTTCCGTCGCGCGGGAGGATGTCTTCAACCTGGTCGATTGAGTATAAAAAGTGACACCGAGGACGCTTCTTTGGGGGACGCCCATTTCTTGCGGATAGGATGGTGACAAGGTGTCGGCGATCTTAACCCTGAAGGTGCGAATTTGCAAAAAATGGTGGATGTAACGTAGTAAGTGGCCTCAGCTCTTTGCGGGTGAGATCCTTCATGATGCCATATTTCCAGGTGGTATCGTATGCTTTATCTACGTCGAAAAATATAGAAACCACGTGTTCCCCTTGAACGAATGTCCGTCTAATGTCAGATTCCAGTCTCACAAGGTGGTCCGTCGTAGAATGGCGCTTGCGGCCGCTACACTAGATGCTGTTCAGGCCTGCATGCATATCAAGATAGTCGACAAGGCGCGTGAACATCATTTTTTCCATGGTCTTGCCGAAAACGCTGGGAAGAGCGATGAGGCAGTTATGTGAGTCGCCGTGGAATTTCCCGGGTTTGGGTATCAGGATAATTGTAGCTTCACGCCACTGATCGGGAAAAACGAGTACACGGTGCTGAGCACTTTTAATAAGTGCTCACGGGCGCCATCTGGGAGATTCTTGATCATGTGGATGTGCACCCGGTCTGGTCCAGGTGAAGTTCCACGTGTATGGTCTATGGCGCACTGTAGTTCGTGGAGGGAGAGAGGTTTATTGTAGGCCTCTATGTTTCTAGAAGTGAAGTCAAGATGATCACTTTCTCGCAAGTCCTTTTCCGATTGGAAAGCAGCAATGTAGTTCGTTGATTGCGATATCTGGCTAGAAGTTTGAGCTACTTTATTTGCGATTTCCGCATTGTAAGAATAAGTTCCGCCCCAGTCTGAAAGGATGTTAATGGGTCGCTCGGGTTTTCTCTGGATAAGTCCGATTTTATTCCACACTTGAGAGAGGGGTGTGTTCCGATCAATAGTGTTTACCGAGGCCAGCTTTCACGTTACTTCTCCATTCTAAGTTTTCGGTGGACAGCAGATGGCCTTTACCAAGCTACTGTTCCTGGGGGACCGTGAACGTCGGTAGGCATTTTATAGCCTCCCGTGCTCATCTCTTGCGCCTCTCAGTACCACCATGGTTTCTGAAAGGTTGAAGGGGCATATTGGGGAATGCTAGCCTCGGCTGCAGCTTAAAAATTTATCGTTTACTAGGGCGACGAGGTCGTGTTCCGAAATGTTTTCGGGGATGCAATCCATATCGCTCCAGTAGTTGAATCTAAGTTCTTGGGGGGCAGGGTTTCTTGATTGGTTGGGGAGAAGCGATATGATGACTTATGGTCGCTGTCGCGGGTTGAAGGCAGAACTCCCTAATCGAGTTGGAGTGATCGAGTGGGAGAGCATATGGATAAATCTAAGGCAGTTTCACTTTCGGGAGCGATTCGGGTGGGTTGTCCGTCGTTGAGAAGGACCAGGTTGCGAGTGTTAATGGTTTAGCCATCATCACTCTCCTACGGTCTGCTCACGCATCCCAATGTTTCATGGTAGTTATTCGAGTGTCCAAGGAGGAGTACTGGCGAGGGCAGTTGGTTTAGCAATTTATTCATTCGTGCTTCCGAGAGGTCATGGCTTCGTGACGAGTATATTGATACCACCGATATTGGCCTTGAGACGCATATCTTTAGAGCGATAGCATGGAGCTCAGTCCACAGAAGGGGGAGGTGAGGTACGCTTAGGGGGATCATAAGTGCCACTCCGCCGGGAACAGTCACGTTGGTGTGGCCTTCGCGCCGGTGTATGATATATTGGGGGATTCTGAAGGTGGCGGTCTCAGTTTGTTCTCTTGGAGGCTTATCACCAAAGGTTAATGGGTTGCGCCTAAAGTTAGTGATTAGTCTTCCTTGTTTCTGAGTCCCTGGCAGTTCCACTGAAGTATTTTAGCGATTATTTTGAAGGCTGATCACTCAGACCTGGGTGATCTAGAAAGGTCCCGTGATTTGCTATAGCTTGCGTCTTTCGCGTTTTTGAGTTTGCCCAGGGGTTCCGGGTTGGGAGTGCCCGCCTTCGGTGTAAGGCGGTCTGCTGTGATTGCTGCGGTCGTGGCTGGGAGTGTTTTTGTGGGAGGACGAGAGTTTGTGCTCTGTTCGCTTTGTGAGCAAGTGCGCTCTTCTCATGTCATAGCTTTTTTATCTGCGCCCTCGGGTGGTTCTGTGGAGTGCGAGCTGTTTGGGCCAGGTAAGATGACTGGTTGTTCAGAGGTCTCGCGAACGAGTTTTTCGAGATGAGCGCCGTCGTCGAAGCAGTGATCGTTCTCGCTGGTGGGTTGTTCGCGAGTCGGGTTTGTTACCGGGGGGACGCAGTCGCAGTCGTTTCCCACGAATTGAGCCGCATTTGAGACGGGTGGAGGTGGCTCTGGATTTTTGTCCTGGCGGGCCGTATTTGATTGTTGTAAATGATTTTTTTTTGCTCTGTGGCGCCTGTGTATCGGAGGCTTCTTTATATCTGCAAGGCTCAATAGTAGTGAGCCTTGCTGTGTGATCAACTGCGGTGGATGCATACATCTCTGCGTTCTCCTGGGCACCGCTCGAGTTATTTCTGGGAATGTGCAACTTTGGTGCAGGGGCGGTCGTTGGACTGAGGTAGGAAGCACTGCAGCTAGGTAGGAGTGTTGGAGTCTTGTTACGATGTTGTCCTAATTATGTGTGGATGTCGTCGGGGGAGTGTGGTTGGCTTGTCGATTTGACTATTTTGGCATAACGTGAGGCAGTTTGGGTTATCGTCTTCCCAGATTAGGATAGCTTGTTTCCGTGAAACTCTGGGTTCACTTTGTGTGATTGTTATTTATTTTTGATCCATGTATACTGGGAGGTCGCGGTCGCCTGCCTCTTTGTAGCATGAGCAGTGGTAGCATTTAGGGTGGCTGGATGTGCAGTTTTATTCATCGTGCTCGCCGGCGCACTTCCTACAACGTTGAGATGTATGCGGCTGGCAGTATGCGATGACGTGGCTGTATTAAAGGACTCTTTTGCACATTGGGGACCATGTTACAACTAGGCGAGTTTTAGTTCTTCCTTGTTCGCCCAGGATTACTATGAATTCCAGTGCGTAGTATCCTGGGAAGATGATTTGGTATGCGGGAGAACTTCCTTTACGTGATTTAATCCATGTTTCTTCGCGGACTTCGGTAACTCCGTAATCCTCGACCAGACCTTCAGCGAAAGCACCGAGGTCGGTTGTAGGAGTGTAACGGGAGGTGTATATAATTTGTTTGGTATCGTTGAAGGACTGATGTGTTCAACTAACCGAGTTTGTTCATGTGGGTAATCTTTTGTACAGCGTAACTTTGTTCGCGTTTTACGACGCGGGTCTGATATTTTTCATCCTCTGTCGTTGAATTTTTTTCGGTTTTCCTCCAAGTTGTTCGGAGGGTGACTTCATTTTATATAGATTAGTTGAAAAGGCAACTTTGCTTGCACCATTTTCTTTGAACGGTATGAGAAACCAGGTGGGGAATGGTGCCGGTCTTTTGTCCTGGGTAGGAGTAATTTTGGGAAGAGCACATCGAGACTTCAGCCTCTCGTCGCCCGACCGTGATTTATCTGGTATTGGAGGCTCTCTCCGACTCATCATCGTGGCAATCTCATGTCCGGTAGGGTGTCCGTTTACTTTGCAGTAAAAACAGTGCGGTTCTTCGGACCGGAACGACTGGGGATCTCAAAGTCTGTCATGGTCGTCTTGGGAGCAGTATGAGCATCTTTGCTTATCATTACAGTTTCCGCTTGCGTCCGTATTTCTTGGAATTATAACATCGCATCGGAAGTCTCTCGAAGGGTGTAACCTTCATTTCATTGGCGCAGAAGGGAATGTCTAGGTATTTCGGTTGAGTAGGGCGGTTGTATTTTACCATTAGGACTGTGGTGGTCTCATTGGTGTGATCTTATTTATTTATTATTCGTTTATCATTTGTTCATTATTTGCCTCTATGTTCCACCTGAATCGTAACGCGAAGTTGATGCAGACTCCCCCGTAGGGCGGTCGAAGAGTTGTGAAGTAGGTGACGCGTAGATTAAGAGTAGGTAAAACTTCGATTCGGAGCAGTTTAAATGCAGTCACAGCGGGTTTAAACACAGAAGTTAAAGTAACAAAGTATCAAACTAACAAAGTAACAAAGTAAATTTGACATAGACACCAAGCAAATTTGATGCGGCTACAAAGAAAATTTGACATGTGAATTAAATTTAACTGTTTTGAAAGAGGGGTGTGACCTTCATTTTGTTGGCGCAGAAGGGAATGTCTAGGTATTTCGGTAGAGTAGGGCGGTTGTATTATACCATTAGGACTGTGGTGGTCTCTTCTTTGTGTGATCTTTGGTGCGATTTCTTCTTCGACAACGCGGTCTTCGTATTGAACGAGTCCAGTGTAGTGCTCGTCGATTTCCTCCTTCGGGACATCTTCAACGTAGATCAAGCCTGAATTCTAAGAGAAAGTCTGGTGTGGCACTATTTAGCATGACTTTCACAATCTAGCTCGGAGAGAATTGTGTCACCTTGAAGTTTTGGGTCTACTCTGATGGCGAAGCCTTAGTCGCCACTGGTGCCGACGCTCAAGACTGGGCGGCCAGTGAAAGAGGCCAGCTCTTTCCACCAAGTGTATGTTCGGGAAAGGCATGACTACTGTTGACCAAGTTGTGTTCATTAAATGGCGTGTATTGCTTCCTCCTTGCAGCCCTCGGAGTTCGGGAGTTTGCTTGGGGTGGAGTTGTCGAAGTTGTCGTTGGACGTAGTGGTACTTGCGTAAGTTGCGGGTTCTTCAGTTTGTTGGTTCTTCATGAGTTCGTGGATTGAGAAAAATTACCTTGACATGACTCGAGCCTCGTTGGACGGTCATTTGTGCTAGGTTCTGCGGCAAAAACTTGCTGCTCAGATTCAGGTCGTTTGGCCTAGTAGAATATTTTTCCTGGCCATTCCTGGTTATCTCATCGACGCGGTAGTGTCTCCCGTCATCTTCGGCTCGCGTGGCGCTGATCATCTTGGCCGTTGAAATCTTCGTCATGGTCACTCTGGAGAGGGTGCTGGTCCCTCCCAGGTGGGGCTTCCTCCTTCCTCCATTGGACCCCTGGTTCACGCCAGGGGCCAGGGGGGTCACTTTTAAAGGCCTATTAGCCGGCTTTACTGCTTCAACAGGTAATGTTAATCGAACACTTTGCAAAGTAAACAAACTTGCGGTTCAAGGTCTTAGCACTGACTAGGGACCAGCCTGTGGCATCAGAGTTCACTAAAAAATCAGTTTTCGGTACGGGAACAAATTCGAATCAAAGGGCTAAGTTGTGAGTATGAGCGTTAGAGGGTGTGGAGTGCGCCTTGTCGTCGGCCACCCCCCTTTCTGGGGGATGCGGCCTAGCGTCGATCTGTACGTCCGTGATTTCAGCAATCAAGATTTATAAACTGTTCATCAGTGTGTATTGTCCATGTACGCTTTTTCGTCAAGAAAGGTGGTAGTAGCCTTGTACATGTGCCGCACAGTCGCTCGACACCACACGAGAACTACGGTGTTCCACCATGTCAGTTATTAACCCAGCATTCAGCATCATTCCGAACCCCAAGTCCACAATGGTTGAACAGATTTCTTCAAACCGTGTCACCACATTCCGCCTACAGGCATTACTTCATTACTGTATATTTCACTAATTGGGTCAATTCCTCGTGTTTGCAAACATCATTGCTCAATCCTTCGAGCGCAGATACATATCAATCTTGCATTCGATTACCTAAAAGTTGTTCTTGCTTGTCATTGGTTCGCATCCCGCTCACTATCGTAGTGCAGTCTTTGTATTTCCATGAATGTCTCTTGCTATAACTAGTCTAATCCGCCGTGGTGTAGAATTCCAGTGCAAGAGTACTGAAGACTTTCGATTTGTTCGAATTTCGGTTCGTGTTGCCTGAGAAGCTGCCAAGCCTAAACAGATGGGTTCGTTGTAGAAGGTATTCACTTCTTATGCTTCAATCAAGTTTGATTACACCGGAATTTTTGATGTCAGCGACCAGCAAGGCTCGTCGAATTTTGTTCATGGTAAACTTGGCATATTTTCAGGTCCTTTTCTGCTTCCCGACGGTGTTGCTGGTGAGGGGCACCTGACACGTTCCCGACGCATTATTCAGGAACAGTATAATTTGCTTCGACGCGTCGTCAGGAATGGGTACCATATGAAGGTAGAGCTCAAGAGGTTATATGTATCTGAATTCTGAGCGATGGACAAAAGGTTGGGTACATTAGAGCCTTAAAGCTCGGGCATAGCCTAATATTGTCTCAAATGCCGTGCTGTCGAACCGCGGAACTTCTGGTTACACAAGTCTGTTAAGCTCATTGAAAAAATACGTACGAGCAAATGCAAGAATTCCAAGCAGAAAATGACATTCCTCGATCAGAAGTAACGAGGATGTGCCATCTCAGACCGACCCACAGATGCGCATCTAAAACGAGTACGCTTGTGAAGCCCATGTTCTAGTGAAGTCGCTCTAAATGCATGAACTGCAATCCAGGAGAACACAGCTACCGAACTAGGTCGCTTAAGTCGATGTGGCCACTGCAACGACAACAAAAGCTCCACTAAATAATCCCGTGCAATCGGGCGGCAACATTGGGGGGCTCAGACGGGATTTGCGCCCCCTCCACCCCTCGTGGAGTGCCGAGGAGTCTTGGCCCTAAAGAAACAAGGAATGGCACAAACTTTCCGGACTCGCAATTTAAGTTGGAGCGATGCAACTTCAGCTCCAGCCACTTACAATCTCGTGTTTCGTAAAGCACAACATTTCAATCCGATTAACCTACATTCACTTTCCATGGATATCCTTCAAAATGAGTGATCGGCAAAATGACCAACAATGACGAGACCTGTTCAGATGGAAGCAGCGCAACATGGGTGACTCCAGCGGACTTCCCCCCACAATGACAAAAAACGAGTGTCGAAAAATCGACAAAAGCAACTACTAACGCGTGAAAACGATCCCAATAACTCGAGGGGAAGTCCTCGCTGTTCTGTATCGTTGGTTTGAAGGTCATGCCTGTCGCTCACCAAGTGGCATCTCTGAAGAGGGGCGAGCGAGAGCGTTGGTGTCCACTACTCCTCCAGGGCAAGGGTAGGAACAAAGGACGTCCTGCTTCTCGATCAATGGCTAGACAAAAGCAAGATGTGCTCCATCGCTTCGACGATGGCCGAGGTTACAAAAATACATTTCTTGTTTTATAGGATGGACTAATTTAATCAAATAAATTTCGCCATTACTGTTGGTAACTAAGATTATCTCAAGACTTCAATGAGAAATCCAACGATTCAAATGATTTGATTTTGAATGAAATGACGTTACGTGAAGGAATCTTCATTAAAACCTCAAACTGCAGACTTGCGAAGTAGATCAACAACTATAACGTGAATTTTCAAACCGTAGCGGCTGTACTTTCCTTCAGAAGCGAACAAGTTACATTAAGGGAAGTTGGCCTCTTTGATGGCGGCCCGGCATGCATAATGCGGTGATATCTCTTTGGGGAAGAAGGAAGGGATGGTCGACCCCGCCTCGCATTAGCATAGGACCCTTGCGAAGCAGGCAGATGGCGAGTGCTCCCGCGCATATCTACGAGTTCCTCACGTGAGGGGGGGAGTATTAGGGAAAGGCCTAAAATCTAACTTATCAAACGCAGGGACGAGTTCACACGTCATATTATTTAGCATAGAACAAGAAATTCATACCCAAAGCCCTTGCACATTGAAGCTACACACTTTGTACATGAAGAGTACACCCATTTCTTTGTTCATCTCAAAAATGAAAGTAGTACTCTCGCACAATTCAACTTCTTTCGCATGTAGGTGTGATCCGCACGCGATACGCTATCAAATGGACGTCATTAAAGGGCAGCCATGCTACTGAGGGCGTAGTACGTTATCGCAGTACGGTGTTCAGCTTCAAAGCTGCCATTTTCCTGCAAGCTGAGCGCACGTGATCTACAAGCATCAACTCTTCCGTCCAGATAGGATCGTGCCGATCCGGTGCAGCCAAGGCCAGCTTCTCGATCTAAAAGTTTTGCGCGTATACTTTGGAAACTGACATTTCTCACTTTAATCGAATCCTCATTTCAAGACGCTAGTATGCTTGCGTTAGCCAATCAGAGTGGTCACAGCCAATCAGAGTGGTCACAGCCAATCAGAGTGGTCACAGCCAATCAGAGTGGTCACAGCCAATCAGAGTGGTCACAGCCAATCAGAGTGGTCACAGCCAATCAGAGTGGTCACAGCCAATCAGAGTGGTCACAGCCAATCAGAGTGGTTCAAGCAAGGCCATAAGTTTCTTTGAAAATGCCCGTAGTAGGCACAATTACACTACGGTACTCAACACTGAACAAGGAGGCACATGTGAGAAGTCGTGGCGTTGACCACGTAATTGCGAGCATCAAATTCGAAGTAATCATTCGCTGCAATATTATGTAGCAGGATATCTACCAATTTATCATTATGAAATGATGCAATAACTTTGCAACGATACGACGGAGGTACAAAGCAAGATTATATCCCACGTTATTATAAAGCGGGGATCAGGTCAAGCGCTGAGAAATGAGCTACACCGGAACAGAAACATGTGCGGAAATAAGGACACCGGAACAGAAAAGCCGCAAGATGAAAACCGGAATAAGGTCACCGCTCAAATCCAACCTTCAATTACTAAACGAACGGAAGCCATTTGGCAGTTCGAATGCATTTGCCTGATCAAACGCAACACAACTGCAATAGGAAGTTCTATAGGTCATTCAGACGAGAATAAAGTAGGGGAACTGTAGGATTCGACACTCACAATTTAGATAAATAGCCAAATTGTCCAGTAACTTTATATTTAGTATGCTACGATAAAAGCGGTAGTTTATAGGAGATTCAATCATAACACGTTGCAGCTAAAAATGCGAGGTCACGAGAGAGGCGCAAGCTATCGCTCATCCCTATCCACATGAGCAGGCTTGAATCAACAAGGCTCAAACTCAAGACTACAAAAGAATATATCACGAAGAACACTGAACACCATCTCACTGACAACAATACACGAGCTAACTCTCACTCTGACCAGACCCTCCAAGATATTTTCCAGCAACATCAGCCCCAGTAACCCAGAATGTTGGCCATTTCTAGGAGGAAGCGAGGATATCAATTTCCCAGGCCCGGCCACCGTACGGCCGATATTGTTACAGTCACTGGCAGCGATATTAGGAGCTATGAAACTGTCGGTGGCGTGACGCATGCCTGGGCACACGAGGCAAGACAAGGACAACAATGCATGCACAGATGATGGTGGTAAAGGAAGCTCTACAACACGAGTCTGAACGACGAAGCATTCGCCAAAGATGGTGGTTAAAGACTCTTGGTGATACTCAGTCCACAGCAATGACGCACGCGACGGAGCGATAAAGCGGATGGCCTCAGCAACGACGGGCAAGCGCAAGAGCTGGTGGTAAATATTGGATAAATGAAGGTCCGTGACAACAAAAAGCGCTGAAGCTGAGGGTAAAGATAGC
The DNA here is from genome assembly GCA_016164225.1 of Gammarus roeselii. NCBI lineage: Eukaryota > Metazoa > Arthropoda > Malacostraca > Amphipoda > Gammaridae > Gammarus > Gammarus roeselii. The sequence goes on from SDVV010001632.1 coordinate 21,665, forward strand.
TTCGTGACATTGACGACCGCGACGACGTCATGCTAGCGCCGAAGCTGGTGGTAGATGAAGCTTGGCTAAAAAGGTCCGCGACGACACTGCAAGCGCTGAAGCTGGTGGTAGATGAAGCTTTGCTAAAAAGGTCCGCGACCGCACTGCAAGCGCTGAAGCTGGTGGTAGATGAAGCTTTGCTAAAAAGGTCCGCGACGACAGTGCAAGCGCTGCAGCTGGTGGTTGATGAAGCTTTGCTAAAAACGTCCGCGACGACAGTGCAAGCGCTGGTGCCACTGTATAAGAAAGCTTGTGGAATGGAACGTATCCGGATGTCTACGTGAAGATGTCCACCGAGCCAGCGATGTCACGCGTGAGCAACTCTCAGTCTATTGCTTGGAGAGCCGAGTACAGACGAGGGTGCCGTAGCAATTGATGGCCGGATGAGAGTCCAGCTACTGTAAGAGACTACTCGCTACAAACGACTCCATACATAGGAAAAGTTGCAATACTACCGGAACGAAATGAGCAACATTACTTGACCTTAGGCATAACAGATTAAGAATATTCAAGATTGATAAGGTTTCCATTTTTATGATTTGCACAGTCGCCCTGCAAAGAAGAGGACTATACCAACACTCCACGAGTGCTACGAACTTTATAACCACGTATCAAAGGTTAAGTGGCATCCAATGCAATCTTAAGAAACTCCGCGATGGACCAACTTCGAGCAGAGAACCTGTAGGGGGCGCTTTAGAATCAAGCATAGTTTAGAACCTCCATCTAGAAACTAGGAGCAATATACATATGGTTCAAACTTACAAGAAACCACACGAAATGGAGAAAACCATTCAACTACGAAATAAATCAAATTTTAATTTGATTGGCTGCTTTCGGACACCATGTGGAAGCTCTGATGAATTACTCGTGCAAGAAGTCAAGTTTCATAAATGCTTGAACGTGGATTTGTTCCGCTTCTGAAGGCACCTCAAGTTTAGTGGAGGCAACACCGGAGCGACCTAAACTTAATCCAAGGAAATGCCATACGGAAAGAACAACACTAGTCTTTGATGTTATGTGAAGGACACAAAATTAGAGCCGTAACCAAATTTTACAAGTGGCTGTTCCGGGGTAACTTGCAATAGCCTACACAAGAATGCCTGTTCTTGATCAACCAATAGAGGAACAGTTCCTCGGGAAGTTCGTTCCCTGTCAGACGCCAGGACAAGGCAATGTGAAGACTTTTCTATAGCTCTTCGATAAGGCGATTGGTATCTGAACCACCGGGCCCAAGCTAGGCACAATCGGGCGACGGACTGCAATCCGATCCTTATTAAATAAGGGCTCGTCGAACAGCAGGCTTGACTTGTCGAAGCAGGCTTGAAGACTTCTAACAGAATGCTCGACGTAGGTCATCGTTGCCAGCGACGGCTTCCAACGATCTATCGTGCAGGTCTTAGATTGACGACCATTGGATTAAATAATGGCAAAGTTCTGAAGATCTTGACCTCGTCTAAAAAAATTGTAATGACATTTCACACAGAGAAACCAGCAAAACGCGTCGTAGTTCATATAAAGTGACGTTCATGAACACTAATGGAACAATCGACAAGCCAGGATCAATTCAAACGCTAGCACCATTCAAATTCATATGGTACTAGATTTCTCTGGGATCCTTCAATTTGGATCGTTTTAGTAGCAGGTGGCCTTTGAAAAGTAGACCTGCTTTGCAAAGCAAAACGATCATGTCCTGGTATCGTCGGTGGTCGTGCATGGGTGCATTGCATTAATTTATTCTTTAAAAACTGTAGTTACGAGTAAATTAATTCCTACTTGGAAGAAAAAATTGTTGACAATTGTTCAATCTTTTGATTCAAGACTTTTCGTTCAAAATGTACCACGAGTACTTGTACGATGCATCGCCGAGTGCAACTGCCGTGTAAGAGGACACGATTCGTGTACGTTAGAACGAACGAACTTTCAAGACGCATGAAAAATCCTTTCGTATAGTACTTGACATTGAACGGGAAAACAAGTGCGTTGAACAGCCACGTCACCACGCAAGAGCCGAGAGTCGAAACCAACCCTAAGAATCCTTCGGACTCTCATTCACTCTGCCCAGCGCGAGTTCAAAGCATGCCGAGGTATCTATTCAAAGCCAAGTAAAGAAAGTGCTCGAGGACCAGTTAATCTGGGTCGTAGCTCTCTGATGATAAACAGTCGCCATTAGGAAAAGAAGTCAAGAGCCAGGCCTCCCCAGCGCCATATACCTCTGGGAGTTAGGCTTCCACGGAAATAAAGCCATAGATCTGCATTAAGATAGGAGGAAAATGAAGGAACTCTTGCCGCAGCTGGACTGGAAAAAGACCACTCAAGAGTACAGAAATTACTAATCTGTTAGAAATGAGAGGTTTCTGAAAGCGGTCTGGTAGCCCCTTGGCCGGACTGATTACATTGATCTGACGAGTTTAACGGACAATGTCTTAACCGCTCAAATACAGAGCGAAACATCGCTTCAGGTTAACTTTTGATGACTTTAAAGAAAGATTTGCTGTCAAACTAGTGTGTCAGCCATCGTAATGACCACTGCCGGAGAATTTCCTTTTCAAAAACACGCTTTACCCTTACAGAGGCTCGAACTCACGACATGCAGCACCAGACGCTTCCGCTTCAGTCTGATGCTCTAACCACTGCCACGGAGAGTCGTGACCACCGCTTGCTCACAACCTTTATCATTACTCCGACACCGGCAAAGCAAGCCTACTTAACATTCGTCCATTAGTGGCCCAGTGCATTCATTGATGGAAAATAACATGAAAAACGAAGCGCCGTAATTTTTTACTTGCTTACTTATTGCTCGCCTGCTTTATTCAATCGTATCGCTGTACGTCACTTCACTTCCTCTCTGCTTTCTTCTGAATGAGAGGCTCTAATGAATAGAAGAATTTGAAATAAGCCCCGTACATACTGAAGGTACAACATGGGGAGGCATGACCCAGGGAAAGAGGCATAGCCAAGGGCAACACTAAGGGCACTACATGGGGAGGCATGACCAAGGGCACGAGGTATAGCCAAGGGCAACACTAAGGGCACTACATGGGGAGGCATGACCAAGGGCACGAGGCATAGCCAAGGGCAACACTAAGGGCACTACATGGGGAGGCATGACCAAGGGCACGAGGCATAGCCAAGGGCAACACTAAGGGCACTACATGGGGAGGCATAGCTCAGGGCAACACGAAGAACTACATGGGGAGGCATAGCTAAGGGCACCACTAAGGGGACCACATGGTGGAGGCATGGCTAAGGCATTACTAGGGGCACTCCATGAGGAGGCATGCCCAAAGGCACTCCATGAGGAGGCATGCCCAAAGGCACTCCATGAGGAGGCATGCCCAAAGGCACTCCATGAGGAGGCATGCCCAAAGGCACTCCATGAGGAGGCATGCC